>ONZH01024180.1:0-267121 GCA_900303285.1 Rhinella marina
TAACATAGTAACATAGTTTAGTATAAGGCCGAAAAAAGACATCTGTCCATCCAGTTCGGCCTGTTTTCCTACAAGTTGATCCAGAGGAAGGCAAAAAAACCCTGTGAGGTAGAAGCCAATTTTCCTCACTTTAGGGAAAAAATTTCCTTCCCGACTCCAATCAGGCAATCAGAATTACTCCCTGGATCAACGACCCATCTCTAGTAACTATAACCTGTAAATTATTTACCTCCAGAAATACATCCAGGCCCCTTCTTGAACTCTTTTAGTGAACTTACCATCACCACCTCCTCAGGCAGAGAGTTCCATAGTCTCACTGCTCTTACCGTAAAGAATCCTCTTCTATGTTTGTGTACAAACCTTCTTTCCTCCAGACGCAGAGGATGTCCCCTCGTCACAGTCCTGGGGATAAATAGATGATGGGAGAGATCTCTGTACTGACCCCTGATATATTTATACATAGTTATTAGATCTCCCCTCAGTCGTCTTTTTTCTAAAGTGAATAACCCTAATTTTGATAATCTTTCTGGGTACTGTAGTCCACCCATTCCAGTTATTACTTTAGTTGCCCTCCTCTGAACCCTCTCCAGCTCTGCTATGTCTGCCTTGTTCACAGGAGCCCAGAACTGTACACAGTACTCCATGTGTGGTCTGACTAGTGATTTGTAAAGTGGCAGGACTATGTTCTCATCACGGGCATCTATGCCTCTTTTGATGCAACCCATTATCTTATTGGCCTTGGCAGCAGCTGTCTGACACTGGTTTCTACAGCTTAGTTTGCTGTTCACTAAAATTCCTAGGTCCTTTTCCATGTCAGAGTTACCCAATGTTTTTACCATTTAGTATGTACTGGTGACTTGCATTATTCCTTCCCATATGCATAACCTTACATTTGTCAGTGTTAAACCTCATCTGCCACTTCTCTGCCCAAGCCTCCAGTCTATCCAGATCCATCTGTAGCAGTGTACTGTCCTCTTCTGTGTTAATTACTTTACACAGTTTAGTGTCATCTGAAAAAATTGATATTTTACTGTCCAAGCCTTCTACAAGATCATTAATAAATATATTGAAGAGAATAGGGCCCCTCTGTTTTTTATCACTGAGCCAGTTACTTACCCACATACAGACATTTCTCCCAGGCCAAGCATTCTCATTTTATATACTAACCTTTTATGTGGTACAGTGTCAAATGCTTTGGAGAAGTCCAGATATACGACATCCATTGATTCGCCGCGGTCCAGTCTAGAACTTACCTCCTCATAGAAGCTGATTAAATTGGTTTGACATGACCGATCCCTCATGAAGCCATGCTGATATGGAGTTATTTGCTTATTTTCATTGAGGTACTTCAAGATAGCATCTCTTAGAAAGCATTCAAACAGTTTACCCACAACAGATGTTAACTTATCGGCCTATAGTTCCCGGGCTCTGTTTTGGACTCTTTTTGAATATTGGCACACATTTGCTATGCGCCAATCCTCTGGAACACTCCCTGTCAGTTATAGAGTCCTTAAATATCAGAAATAAGGGTCTGGCTATGGAACATTACTTAATTCTCTTAGGATACAGGGGTGTATGCCATCCGGTTCCTGGCGATTTGTCTATTTTAATCTTTTTTAAGACATCTCTGTACTTCTTCCTGGGTTTAGACAGGGGCACTTTTAATGGGGAATTTACTTTTATATTCTGCATTTCATCTGACAGTTTATTTTTCCTCAGTGAATACAGTGGAGAAAAAAATATTTAGTAGTTTTGCTTTCTCCTCATCGCTCTCTGCAACTCCCCCCTCATTACTCTGTAAGGGGCGGACACCTTCAGGTTATACTTTTTACTATTTATATAATTGAAGAACATTTTAGGGTTAGTTATACTCTCTTTAGCAATTAATCTCTCAGTCTCTAGTTTGGCTGCTTTTATTTGTCTTATAGTTTTTCAATGCTTCCTCGCTCCCCTCCTGTTTTAGTGATTTAAATGCTTTCTTTTTGTCATTTATTGCTTTATTTACAGCTCTATTTATCCACATTGTTTTTTTCTTGTTTCTTAACCTTTTATTCCCATAAGGTATGTACCTCTCACAATTGGATATTAGGATGCTTTTATCCCATTTTGTGGCTATATTTTTTATTTTTGAGGGACTTTGTCCCAGTTAGTTAGGTCTATGGCCTTTCTTACAGTGCCTTGCGAAAGTATTCGGCCCCCTGGAACATTTCAATCTTTTGCCACATTTCAGGCTTCAGACAAAATGATATAACATTTAAAATTTGGTGAAGAATCAACAACAAGTGGGTCACAATTGTGAAGTAGAACGAAATTTATTGGATCATTTAAACTTTTTTTGTAATAATAAAACTGAAAAGTGGGTCGTGCAAAATTATTTTGCCCCCTTTCATTAATACTTTGTTGCGCCACCTTTTGCTGCAATTACAGCTGCAAGTCGCTTAGGGTATGTCTCTATCAGTTTTGCACATCTAGAGGCTGAAATTCTTGCCCATTCTTCCTTGCAAAACAGCTCGAGCTCTTTGAGGTTGGATGGAGAATGTTTGTGAACAGCAGTTTTCAGCTCTTTCCACATATTCTCAATTGAATTCAGGTCTGGACTTTGACTTGGCCATTCTAAGACCTGGATACGTTTATTTTTAACCATTCCATTGTAGATTTTGCTTTATGTTTGGGATCATTGTCTTGTTGGAAGATAAATCTCCGTCCTAGTCTCAGGTCTTTTGCAGACTCCAACAGGTTTTCATCCAGAATGGTCCTGTATTTGGCTCCATCCATCTTCCCATCAATTTTAACCATCTTCCCTGTCCCTGCTGATGAAAAGCAGGCCCAAACCATGATGCTGCCACCACCATGTTGACAGTGGGATGGTGTGTTCAGGGTGATGAGCTGGTTGCTTTTATGCCAAACATATCGTTTTGCATTGTTTCCAAAAAGTTGGATTTTGGTTTAATCTGACCAGAGCACCTTCTTCCACATGTTTGGTGTGTCTCCCAGGTGGCTTGTGGCAAACTGTAAATGAGACTTTTTATGGTATCTTTGAGAAATGGCTTTCTTCTTGCCAATCTTCCATAAGGGCCGGATTTGTGAAGTGTTGGACTGATTGTTGTCCTATGGACAGACACTCCCACCTTAGCTGTAGATCTCTGCAGTTCATCCAGAGTGATCACAGGCCTCTTGGCTGCATCTCTGATCAGTCTTCTCCTTGTTGAGATGAAAGTTTAGAGGGACGGCCGGGTCTTGGTAGATTTTGCAGTGGTCTGATACTCCTTCCATTTCAATATGATCGCTTGCACAGTGCTCCTTGGGATGTTTAATGCTTGGGAAATCTTTTGGTATCCAAATCCGGCTTTAAACTTCTCCACAACAGTATCATGGACCTGCCTGGTGTGTTCCTTGGTCTTCATGATGCTCTCTGTGCTTTAAACAGAACCCTGAGACTATCACAGAGCAGGTGCATTTATACGGAGACTTGATTACACACAGGTGGATTCTATTTATCTTCATCAGTCATTTAGGACAACATTGGATCATTCAGAGATCCTCAATGAACTTCTGGAGTGAGTTTTCTGAACTGAAAGTAAATGGACCGGATAATTTTGAACGCCCCACTTTTCACTTTTATTATTACAAAAAAAGTTTAAATGTTCCAATAAATTTCGTTCCACTTCACAATTGTGACTTACTTGTTGTTGATTCTTCACCAATAATTTAAAATGTTATACCTTTTGTTTGAAGCCTGAAATGTGGCAAAAGGTTGAAAAGTTCCAGGGGGCCGAATATTTTCGCAAGGCACTGTAGTTGGTTAAATTTTGAAGAAACGCTCTTTTGAATGACAATTTGAAGGTTATTATATTATGGTCACAATTTCCCAGGTGTCCCCCAACCTGCACATCTGTTTTTCTGTCAGGTCTATTGGTTAATACTAAGTCCAGTATGGCTGTCCCTCTAGTCGGGTCCTGAACCAGTTGGGAAAGGTAATTGTCTTTGGTTATTTCTAGAGATGAGCGAGCACTAAAATGCTCGGGTGCTCTTTATTTGAGTCAAATTTTTCCCGATGCTCGGGTGCTCGTTTCGAATAACGAACCCCATTGAAGTCAATGGGAGACTCGAGCATTTTTTGCAGGGGACCAAGGCTCTGCCTAGGGAAGGCTGGTGAAAACCTGGAAACCTCAGAAATGATGAAGGAAACAACACGGAAATGAACAGAAACAGCAGGGCAGCATGCATTGGATGCCTCTGAGGTGCCTATCCTACCTTACCCCAAATTCTCAGGCAACAGCCTGGTGGTGACCCTCAAGGCCATTGTGCTCACCCAGCCATAAAAATTTATCGTGGCCCTGTATGGCTGGACTACAGAGTGACCGGTTACAGTGCAGGAGCAGGCGAAGCACGTAAAAAACATTTATTCAGTGGCCCTGTATGGCTGTGACTACAGAGTGACGAGTTACAGTGCAGGAAGCAGGCAAGCACATAAAATTTTCGTGACCCTGTATGGCTGTGACTACAGAGTGACTGAGTTTACAGTGCAGGAGCAGCGAAGAGGCCCTGTATGGCAACAGAGTGAAAGTTACATTAAAAATTTTTGTTGCCCTGTATGGCTGTGACTACAGAGTGACCGAGTTACAGTGCAGGAGCAGCGAAGCACATAAAAAATTTATCAGTGGCCCTGTATGGCTGTGACCACAGAGTGACCGAGTTACAGTGCAGGAGCAGCGAAGCACATAAAATTTATCGTGTCCCAGTATGGCTGTGACTACAGAGTGACTGGTTACAGTGCAGGAGCAGGCGAAGCACATAAAAATTTATCGTGGCCCTGTATGGCTTGTACTACAGAGTGGACCGAGTTACAGTGCAGAGCAGGCAAAGCACATAAAAATATCGAGGCCCTGTGTGGCTGTGACTACAGTGCCAAGTCTACAGTGCAGGAGCAGGCGAAGCACATAAAAATTTGGCCCTGTATGGCTGTGACTACAGAGTGGACCGAGTTACAGTGCAGGAGCAGGCGAAGCACATAAAAATTTATCGTGGCCCTGTATGGCTGTGACAACAGAGTGACCGAGTTAACAGTGCAGGAGCAGTCGAAGCACATAAAAATTTATCGAGGCCTGTAATGGCTGTGACTACAGAGTGACCGAGTTACAGTGCAGGAGCAGGCGAAGCACATAAAATTTATAGTGGCCCTGTATGGCTGTGACTACAGAGTGACCGAGTTACAGTGCAGGAGCAGGCGAAGCACATAAAAATTTATCGTGGCCCTGTATGGCTGTGACTACAGAGTGACCGAGTTACAGTGCAGGAGCAGGCGAAGCACATAAAAATTTATAGGGCCCTGTATGGCTATGACTACAGAGTGACCGAGTTACAGTGCAGGAGCAGGCAAAGCACATAAAAATTTATCGAGGCCCTGTATGGCTGTGACTACAGAGTGACCGAGTTACAGTGCAGGAGCAGGCGAAGCACATAAAAATTTATCGTGGCCCTGTATGGCTGTGACTACAGAGTGACCGAGTTACAGTGCAGGAGCAGGCGAAGCACATAAAAATTTATCGTGGCCCTGTATGGCTGTGACTACAGAGTGACCGAGTTACAGTGCAGGAGCAGGCGAAGCACATAAAAATTTATCGTGGCCCTGTATGGCTGTGACTACAGAGTGACCGAGTTACAGTGCAGGAGCAGGCGAAGCACATAAAAATTTATCGTGGCCTGTATGGCTGTGACTACAGAGTGACCGAGTTACAGTGCAGGAGCAGGCGAAGCACATAAAAATTTATCGTGGCCCTGTATGGCTGTGACAACAGAGTGACCGAGTTACAGTGCAGGAGCAGTCGAAGCACATAAAAATTTATTGTGGCCCTGTATGGCTGTGACTACAGAGTGACCGAGTTACAGTGCAGGAGCAGGCGAAGCACATAAAAATTTATCGTGGCCCTGTATGGCTGTGACTACAGAGTGACCGAGTTACACTGCAGGAGCAGGCGAAGCACATAAAAATTTATCGTGGCCCTGTATGGCTGTGACTACAGAGTGACCGAGTTACAGTGCAGGAGCAGGCGAAGCACATAAAAATTTATAGAGGCCCTGTATGGCTGTGACTACAGAGTGACCAAGTTACAGTGCAGGAGCAGGCAAAGCACATAAAAATTTATCGAGGCCCTGTATGGCTGTGACTACAGAGTGACCGAGTTACAGTGCAGGAGCAGGCGAGGCACATAAAAATTTATCGTGGCCCTGTATGGCTGTGACTACAGAGTGACCGAGTTACACTGCAGGAGCAGCCGAAGCACATAAAAATTTATCGAGGCCCTGTATGGCTGTGACTACAGAGTGACCAAGTTACAGTGCAGGAGCAGGCGAAGCACATAAAAATTTATCGTGGCCCTGTATGGCTGACACAGCATGGTGGTGACACCACCAATGCCTTTGTCCGACTGAGATTGCAGTCAAATGGCTGTAGGTGAGCCTCCCAAAAAATTTTTTTTGGAGTGTCTGAATTCGACCCTCCGAAAAAATTTTTTTTTGTGTCTGTGGTTGACGATACTGAAAGATTGTTTTAGAGTGTCTGTAGTTGACGCTCCTGAAAAATGGTTTTAGAGTGTCTGTAGTTGACGCTCCGGAAAAATTGTTTGGAGAGAGGGCCTGTAGGTGGCCCTCCGGAAACATTGTCTTAAAAGAGTGCCAGTTGGCCCTCTAAAAAATTCCCTTTTGGGTCAGCGTTTGGCAATGAAGAGAAGGAGGAGGAGGAGTAGAGGAGAGGAATCAGATACATAAGGAATCTTATTCTTTAGCTGCTTTCCCCCAGAGGAGATTTGAATTCCGGTGAAATCCAGGCTTTGTTCATTTTAATAAGCGTCAGCCTGTCAGCGCTGTCAGTTGACAGGCGTGTACGCTTATCGGTGATGACGCCACCAGCTGCACTGAATACCCGCTCTGACAACACGCTAGCGGCAGGGCAGGCCAGCACCTCCAAGGCGTACAGCGCCAGTTCAGGCCACGTGTCCAGCTTTGAAACCCAGTAGTTGTATGGAGCAGAGTGATCGCTACGGACGTTGGTATGGTCAGCTAGGTACTCCCTCACCATCTTTCTGTACAGCTCCCCCCTACTCTGCCTAGACTGGGGACAGGTGACAGTGTCTTGCTGGGGTGACATAAAACTGGCAAAGGCCTTGGAGAGCGTTCCCCTGCCAGTGCTGGACAAGCTGCCTGCTCGCCTCCTCTCCCCCGCTACTTGGCCCACAGAACCACGCCCTCTGCCGCTAGCGGCGTCAGATGGGAAGGATTGTTTCAGCTTGTGCACCAGGGCCTGTTGATATTGATTCACTCTCATACTCCTTTCCTCTACAGGGATGAGAGTGGAAAGGTTCTGCTTGTACCGTGGGTCCAGGAGAGTGAACACCCAGTAATCGGTGTTTGAAAAAATGCTTCTAACGCGAGGGTCACGGGATAGGCAGCCTAACATGAAGTCTGCCATGTGCGCCAGAGTCCCAACACGCAAGAATTCCCTCTCCTCACTGGCCTGACTCTCCATTTCCTCCTCCTCCTTCTCCTCCTCTTCAGCCCATACACGCTCAAGAGTTAAGAAGGACTGAGCATTGGTACCCTCTTCTGTCTCGCCAACATTCTCCTCCTCTTCCTCCTCATCCTCATCCCCCTCCTCCAATACGCGCTGAGAAACAGACCGGAGGGTGCTCTGGCTATCAAGCGACGTATCTTCTTCCCCCATCTCCTGTGACAAGCGCAAAGCTTCTGACTTCATGCTGAGCAGTGAGTTTTTCAACAGGCAAAGCAGCGGGATGGGGTGAATGGGCATCCGCTACCATCTGTGTTGACTCCTCAAAGTTGCTCAACACCTGACAGATATCAGACATCCACGTCCACTCCTCATTGTAGACTTGAGGAAGCTGACTGACCTGACTACCAGTTCTGGTGGAAGTTGACATCTGGCAGTCTACAATCGCTCTGCGCTGCTGGTAAACTCTGGATAACATGTTTAATGTCGAATTCCATCTTGTGGGCACGTCGCACAACAGTCGGTGAGCGGGCAGTTGTAGGCGCGCTGCGCTGCCCTGAGAGTGGCAGCATCTGTGGTCGACTTGCGAAAATGCGCACAGATGCGGCGCACCTTGGTGAGCAAATCAGACAGATTGGGGTATGTCTTGAGGAACCGCTGAACTATGAGATTGAACACGTGGGCCAGGCATGGCACATGTGTCAGTCTGCCGAGTTGCAGAGCCGCCACCAGGTTACGCCCGTTGTCACACACAACCATGCCTGGCTTGAGGTTCAGCGGTGCCAGCCACAGATCGGTCTGCGCCGTGATGCCCTGTAACAGCTCTTGGGCGGTGTGCCTTTTGTCACCTAAGCTCAGCAGTTTGAGCACCGCCTGCTGGAGCTTACCCACGGCACTGCTGCTGCGCCTAGAGCTACCGACTGAAGGCGCCGTGCCCACGGATGGTAATTCGGAGGAGGAGAGGAGGGGTTGGAGGAAGAGGCATAGTACATCTGAGAAACCGTGACCGAGGTAGGCCCCGCAATCCTCGGTGTGGGCAGTACATGAGCGGCCCCAGGGTCAGACTCAGTCCCAGCCTCCACCAAGTTAACCCAATGTGCCGTCAGTGAGATATAGTGTCCCTGCCCGGCAGCACTTGTCCACGTGTCCGTGGTTAGGTGGACCTTATCACTAACCGCGTTGGTCAGGGCACGGATGATGTTCTCTGACACGTGCTGGTGTAGGGCTGGGACGGCACATCGGGAAAAATAGTGGCGGCTGGGGACCAAGTACCGAGGGACAGCCACCGCCATCAGGTTGCGGAAAGCCTCAGTCTCTACCAGTCTATAGGGCAGCATCTCCAGGCTCAACAATTTGGAGATGTGGACGTTTAGGGCTTGTGCATGTGGGTGGCTGGAATTGTATTTGCGCTTGCGCTCAAATGTCTGCTGCAAAGACAGCTGAACGCTGCGCTGGGACACATTGGTGGAGGTTGTGGAGGATCGTGGAGGTGAAGGGGTGGTTGTAGGGCGGGAGGCGCTCGTGCCGGGGTCCTGGGCGGGGGGTTGACTCGCCGAGCCAGCATGTGACACAGGGGAAGGGGCAGTGGTGTGACCCGCAGGAGGTGAACGGCCTTGGTTCCACTGAGTCGGGTGTTTAGCACTCATATGCCTGCGCATGCTGGTAGTGGTTAGGCTGGTAGTGGTGGCTCCCCTGCTGATCCTGGTGTGGCACAGGTTGCACACCACAGTCCGTCGGTCATCCTCACTTTCTTTAAAAAACCTCCAGACTTGCGAACATCTAGGCCTCGGCACGGGAGCTTGACTCCGTGAAACAGTTGCTGATCTACCTGCTCTGGCCCTGCTTCTCCCTCTGGCCACCCCACTGCCTCTTCCAACCTGTTCTGGTGCTGCACTTGCCTCCCCCTCAGAAGCACTGTCTTGAGTTGGATTACCAACCCAGCTCGGGTCAGTCACCTCATCATCCACCAGCTCTTCCTCCGATTCCTCACTCTGCTCCCCCTCGGACTTACTGCCCTGACAACAACGTCACTGTCTGACAACCGTGTCTCATCATCATCATCATTATCATCCGACACCTCTTCACGCACTACTTGCACTAAGTCCACACTCTCATCACCCACAGACTGTGAAAGTTCTAAATTTTGGGCATGGGACAGAGCAACTGCTCAGGTTGCTGTTGAGCAGTGGTTTGTGTCTCTGGGTAGGGTCCTGAAAAGAGTTCCTGTGAGTATGCCTGATCTGAATCCATACTTTCCGTGGGGGGGGGCAGGCTGGGGGAAGGAGGTTGAGCTGGAGGAGACAGAGGTCTACTCCCTTGGCTAGCGTGGGTGGACTGCGTGGAAGACTGGGTGGTGGATAAATTACTGGACGCATTGTCCGCTATCCACGTCATCACCTGTTCGCACTGTTGTGGTTTCAATAGTGGTGTACCACGTGAACCAGTAAGTTGCGAGATGAAGCTAGGGAGCGAAACTCTGCGGCGTTCCACTGCTCCCTCATCAACATGTACTGTGTAAACCTGCTCAGGACCACGGCCTCTGCCCCCTACACTACTTGAACGCCCACGTCCTCGACCCTTAGCCCTTGGGTTCAACATTTTGTATGTTCACTGCACTGTATGATATATAGCTGAGAGAAAAAACGTAGTCTTTAGACGGCGGCTATTGTACCGCAAACCACTCAATTTTTCACTGCACTGTATAATATATAACTGAAAGGAAAAACGTATATTTTCTACACTCCGGCTAGTGTGCAGCACACGACATAATTTTTCACTGCACTGTATAATATATAACTGAGAGGAAAAATAATATTTTCTATTTTCTACACTCCGGCTAGTGTGCAGCACACGACACAATTTCGCACTGCACTGTAGTTTATATGACTGAGAGGAAAAACGTAGTCTTTAGACGGCGGCTATTGCACCGCAAACCACTCAATTTTTCACTGCACTGTAGTATATATGACTGAGAGGAAAAAATGATATTTTCTACACTCCGGCTAGTGTGCAGCACACGACAGAATTTTTCACTGCATTGTATAATATATAACTGAGAGGAAAAAATTATATTTTCTATTTTCTACACTCCGGCTAGTGTACAGCACACGACAGAATTTTTCACTGCACTGTATTATATAACTGAGAGGAAAAAATTATATTTTCTATTTTCTACACTCCGGCTAGTGTGAAGCACACGACAGAATTTTTCACTGCACTGTATAATATATAACTGAGAGGAAAAAATTATATTTTCTATTTTCTACACTCCGGCTAGTGTGCAGCACACGACAGAATTTTTCACTGCACTGTATAATATATAACTGAGAGGAAAAATTATATTTTCTACACTCCGGATAGTGTGCAGCACACAACAGAATTTTTCACTGCACTGTATAATATATAACTGAAAGGAAAAACTTATATTTTCTATTTTCTACACTCCGGCTAGTGTGCAGCATATGACAGAATTTTTCACTGCACTGTATAACATATAACTGAGAGGAAAAAATTATATTTTCTACACTCCGGCTAGTGTGCAGCACATGACAGAATTTTTCACTGCACTGTATAATATATAACTGAGAGGAAAAAATTTATATTTTCTACACTCCGGCTAGTGTGCAGCACACGAAACAATTTCGCACTGCACTGTAGTATATATGACTGAGAGGAAAAACGTAGTCTTTAGACGGCGGCTGTTGCACCGCAAACCACTCAATTTTTCATACCACTCAAGTATTCCCTAGACTGACGCTACTGTACAGCACACTACATAATTGTTCACTGGACTGTAGTGTATAGAAATGACAGAAAAACGTATTCCCTAGAATGACGCTACTGTACAGCACACTACATAATTGTTCACTGGACTGTAGTGTATAGAAATGACAGAAAAACGTATTCCCTAGAATGACGCTACTGTACAGTACACTACATAATTGTTCACTGGACTATAGTGTATTGAATGACAGAAAAACGTATTCCCTAGACTGCACTACAGATCTCAGCAAGCCAAGGTACAGCAGCAGCAAAAATGAGTACTTTGGGCAATTTATTATGGGTCTGTGTGGACAACGTGCTGTCCCTTCTGCCACCAGTCACTGTGTACAGTGTGCAGCCAAGATGGCGGTAGCTGCACTACAAGTCCCAGCCAGCAGCCTGGAGGAGACCAAAAAAAAAGGTGCTTGTAGCCCTTAGAAGGGCTGTTGGGTTCTTTGTGGGTGATTCCTGCCTAACCAACATCTAAATTCAGGCCCTAACACTCTCCCTGACAGACAGCAGCTCTATCCCTAATCTCATGCAGACGGGGTATGACGTGAGCAGCGCGGGACCAGTTTCTTATATTCCCAGGTCATCTGATCTGGCCAGCCAATCCCTGCTATCGACTTGTAGGGGCCCCACGTGATGCTAGGAGGTACCAAAGACTCTCCTGCATGTTGATTGGCTGAAAAAAGGCGGCTAACATGCAGGAAGAGGAAGTTGCCATTTCCTCGAGGATCGCGATATGCTCGTCCGAGTAGCGAGCATATGCGAATACCCTAATGCTCGAACGAGCATCAAGCTCGGACGAGCATGTTCGCTCATCTCTAGTTATTTCCAAGAACATGTTTCCTTTATGAGATATACGGGTTTCAGTTTACCATTCTATATCTGGGTAGTTGAAGTCCCCCATAATATTGACCTCATTATGTTTTGCCGCCTGATCTATTTAATTTAGAAGTAGATTTTCTGTGGACTCTGGTATATTATTAGGTGGTTTATAATAAACTCCTATTAGTATTTTATTATTGTTTTTGGCTCCATTTATTTCTACCCACAAAGACTCCACATCTTCATGTCCCTCACTTATATCTTCCCGGAGTGTGGGCTTTAGACAGGACTTTACATAAAGGCAGACCCCTCTCCCTCTCCGGTTTTGGCGATCCTTTCTAAACAGACTGTAACCCTGTACATTAACTGCCCAGTCATAGCTATCATCCAGCCATGTCTCAGTTACTCCCACTATGTCATAGTCCTCCTCGCCCATCACCAATTCCAGTTCACCAATTTTATTAGTCAGGCTTCTAGCATTAGTGTACATACAATTAAGAGGTTTATGTATATTTTTTACCCCACTTTTTAAATTACTATTACCTGTGAAGTGAATATCCGGGGTTTTTGGGTAACTTTGGTTGTTGTTTTGCCCAGTCTTTTCCCTACATTCCGCACTAACCCCAGCCCCCACTAACCCCCCACTCCTATGACGCACTCTCTATCTACACTATCTACTCCCTTATTAGTATGACCCCCCACCCTCCCCCCAGATCCTAGTTTAAAAGCTCCTCCAGCCGTCTAACCATTTTTTCCCCCAGTAAGACTATGGAACTCTCTGCCTGAGGAGGTGGTGATGGTAAGTTCACTAAAAGAGTTCAAGAGGGGCCTGGATGTATTTCTGGAGGGTAATAATATTATAGGTTATAGTTACTAGAGAGGTGTCGTTGATCCAGGGAGTTATTCTGATTGCCTGATTGGAGTCAGGAATGAATTTCTTTTCCCCCTATAGTGAGGAAAGTTTTTTTTGCCTGCCTCTGGATCAACTTGCAGGATAACAGGCTGAATTGGATGGACGGATGTCTTTTTTCAGCCTTATAAAGTATGTTACTATGTTATCTTTATTGAAAGTGGGTTTTAATGTATATTAATAAAAGGTATACATTTTAGAGTAGAGTTCACCTAATTTTCTACCTACCTTGTATATGTATGGGTTTTAATGTTGAGTGAAGCGAGCTTCGGATGCTTCATCTGAAACCGCTTCGTTTAAAACTTCGGAATAATACTGTACGGAGATTCGTCTTCAAATAGTATTAGAATGTATGGTTTTCCATTTTAAAAATCAACTACCGGAGTTATTCAACGAAGTCACGCGCAACTTCGTAAATAACTTACTTCGGCTCAAGTAATACTGTACGCAGATGACTCTCTGTATAGTATTGTTCTGAAGTTTTGAACAAAGCGACTTTGGATGAAGCATCTGAAGCTCACTTCACTCAACACTAATGGGTTTCAGTACCCTGTTAACATGTACCATGAGACAAACTGTGGCCTGAGAAATTAGACTGTCATGTGGCTAGTAGCAATCGTCTGTATACCTATAGTGAGTACATGGTGAGTGGGGAGTGAGTCTTGTTAATTGGGATCAACTGCTTGGTACAAATACACTGTGTGACGTATAGAGACTGTCGTGCTACCAGTTGCAACCACCTGTATAGAGACTGTCAATGTGCAAACCAGAAGGAAATCTGGTGTCACAGCACCCATTACATGTCCTGTCATTGACAGCCAGCTACCATCACCTTTGTTTGCAGTGGCGTCATGAACAAGAAACCTAGAGTTTTATGGACTGGAACTGTATTGTATTTAGCAATGAATCCAGGTTTTGTTTGGAATCCGACAACAGTCAGGTTTGAGAATGGAGGCCTCGTGGTGAGAGCTTCAATCCTGCATTTGCTGTGGAGGGACATGCTGCCCCAACTGCTGATGTGATGATCTGGGAAGCCATTGCATATGACAGCCGGTCATCCCTAGTAGTGATACGAGGGACACTAACAGCTCAGCGATGTGTGAAGGACATCCTGCAGCCACATGTGTTGCCTCTCATGACAGGGCCTCCAACTGGCATTTTTCAGAAGGATAATGCTCAACCACACACAGAAGGGTTTCCCAAGAATGTCCGCCAGATTGCATAACTTCCTTGGCCTGCCCAGGCACCAAGTTTATTCCCAGTCAAACATTTATGGGACCAGCTTGGACACCAGTTTAGGCAATCTAAGAGTGTGCAGGATCTACAGGCCCAACTGTAACATGTGCCACAGTATACCATATAACCTGTATGCCTCCATGCCCAACAGTATCTTATCTTGTATACAGGCTAGAGGAGGCCCAAGAGGGTACTAGAGCCTCCATTCAATTGTAGAGTTTAAAAAAACGTATCCTTTTGCTCTAATATTGTAATCGCTTATATATATCACCATTACATTTACACATAGAAAGTTTGATTCGATTTCACCAACTCCTTCTTGCTGCATTATTTTATTATTATGTCTACTTTTTTCTACAGGCAAGAAGCAAACAGTTACATCTGGTCTTTTCTAAGATAAAGCAATGGCTATACCATTGTATTGTTATGACAGCTATCGACACATACTGACAGGTATAAAAACAAGCAAAATACGGTGAGACGATCACCTAAACATAAATACACAAAAACCAAAGAGAAGGAGAGAGACCGTTTTTTTTAAACCAAGCTACTTTGAAGACTGTACAAATTTGTTATATTTTTTTATCTTGGCAATTTGGAAAAATATAACTTTTTAATAGGTGCATCAAAATAGCAGTATGATGTTTTGCTTGATTTGCAGTTTTATATAGCTGTGGTTACATATACTTTAGTGTTTAAAATCCTTATGTTGCTATTTTTTCTTTATATCATTAGAATAAGTATATACAGAGTACTATATATTTTTAAAAAATGTGATGCTACCTTAGGCTGTGTTTACCTCACATTTTACCTAATGTTAAAAATATATGGAGTCCTGTAAAGAAATTGCATACGTTAAATGGATACGTTCTTTTACAATGGATCCCTATGGTGACCGATGCCACTATAAAGCTCTGTTGAGGCATCAGTTTAATGGATACTTAATTTGTGTGCGTTAAATGAGGGACAAAATTGTGATCTGAACACAGTCTAAAATGAATGTTGTCAAGCTGGTAATCAACGGTATGATGGGTAAATGGTTAGAACAATTCACACTTTCTCCCAAAAATGAAAAACAGACTAAGGCTCCATTCACACGTCCGTATTTTTGCACATCCTGGAAAACGGTCAGTTTTTTGCAGATCCGTTGTTCCGCAAAAAACTCAGTTTTTCCAGGACATCCGTTCCGTCTTTCCGTAAAAAACGGAAAGGATGTATCCATATGTCATCCGTTTTTTGCGGATCCGCAAAAAACGGAAGGATGAATAACATCTTTTTTTTTCACCCGTCCTGGAACGGAATCCGCAAATACGGATGACATGCGGATGGCTTTCCGCATGTCTTCCGCATTTACGGACGTCCCATAGACTTGTATTGGGCTACGGACCGCAAAACAGGAGGAAAAGTAGGACAGGAGGATTTCTGATTGCGGATCCGCAAAACGGAACGGAACAGAGAAACGGATGCGGACAACATACGGTGCAATGTCCGCATTTTTTCGGGACCCATTGAAATGAATGGATCCGCATACTATCCGCATAATTCTCCGCAAATGCGGAAACGGATGCGGAGAGGATGCGGATGCAAAATACGGACGTGTGAATGGGGCCTAAGGCTACTTTCACACTAGAGTTTTTGCTGGATCCTTGCAGGGTTCAGCAAAAACGCTTCCGTTACTGATAATACAACCATATGGATCCGTAATGAATGGATCCGGTTGTATTATCTTTAACATAGCCAAGACGGATCCTTCATGAACTCCATTGAAAGTCAATGGGGGACGGATCCGTTTTTTATTGTGTCAGAGAAAACAGATCCGTCCCCATTGACTTGCATTGTGGGTCATGATGGATCCGTCTTGCTCTGCATCCCAGGACGGAAAGCAAACTACAGTCTTCTGCGGTTTACTCTCCAGTATGAGAACGGAATGGAATGCATTTTGGAGCACTCCGTTCTGTTCAGTTACGTTTTGTCCCCATTGACACTGGGGGGAGGGGGGGCGAGCCTCCCTAGCGTCAGCAGCAATACTAGGGAGGCTCATCCCCATCCCCGCCTGCCATTGGTTGCTCCTCCCGTCACCGGGTGTTTTCATCCCTGCACAGGGAGAAGAAGCACTGGCAGTACGGGAACAAGAAGTGATGCAGGGGACAGGGACTGAGGTTAGTATAATCACTGTGAGGGGCAAGGCACATGAAGGGGGGGTTATATAGTCTCGGATAACCCCGTTTAAGCATTTTCATTTTCTTAATTCCAAGAGAACCCCTTTAAGACTGGCCCTGTGTACACTTACACAGAGAATGCTCTCAATCACTGATAACACCTCCCACAGGTACAATTAAGATCAGAAAAAATCAGAGACTTAAAGGGGTTGGCCACTTTCTGGTTACTGTTGAGCAATGTATTTGTGAGATGATTATATGGCACTTTCTAATTTAGCCTTTGTTGAAATTCTGCACCATTTCCTATATTTAATAAGATATGCCTTCTTGTTTACTAAGTGTTTTGTGATGTCCACACAGAGGTCCTGTCCATAAGATGGCTGCTGATGTTATGTGATCAGGCAAATCATCTCCATGTGATGTCTCCTTCATTCAAACACACTGCATCTGTACTAAAGTCTCAACAGAAGAAGTGCAGATAGTAGGTGCAGTGTATTTGAATGGTGGAGACATCACATATTACCTTGTTACATGAGTCTCCATCAGGTTACATCACTCTCCATCTTATGGACAGGACCTCTGTATTGACAGCACAAACGGTTTTATAAACAAGGGTATACCTTATGAAATATAGGAAATGGTGTGGAATTTCCGCAAAGGCTATATTAGTAAGTGCCATATGTATACATTACAGGTTTTACTAAATCTTTTCCCACAAAATATTAGATCAATCTGCTCAGCTTCTCCTGCTCCATAACATGTTGCCTGCAGATTGCGTTGTATTTCGTGGTGACAGGTTCTCCTTAAACTGGCCCTATTAACTAAAAGGCTATATTCACAAAGAGGAGATTCTATGCCTATTTGTCATTATTAAAGGGGTTGTCCAAGTTATGAAAAAAAAATAGCACTGTAAATCTGATGGGTAGCAATATATAACTAAGTTCAGCAAGTTTTAGGCAAAGAAAATCTATATGTCCTCATTTCCCTGGTTCTCTTCTGGCCTTTGTTTACATGCAGTAATAACAATCTCTGCCCCTCCCCCTCCCCCCTTCTCTGCAAAGGCAGTGAAAACAAGTGCTGAGTGACATGTCTGCCTGCTGGGATACTCAGCAGCATGTTGTTTGTGTAGGACTACAAGTCCCAGCTGTACAATGACACTGCTGATACACACAAGAAATTCTCCCTACCTGTTCTTGTACAATACAATTCCTCTATAGCTCCTTGCCCAGCATTTGTCTCCTCTCACTGCTGCAGCTACTATTTGTTGTAAAGCCTTGAGCCCTCAGTGTGTTCTGGCTGAAGGGGTTAATGTTTTATCTGAAGGAATCCAGGGAGAGAGCAGATAGCAGGAGCCCGGCAAAGAAAGGGGGCGTGGCCAGTGACGTCTCGCGTTATCTGAACTCTGAGGCTTGTGCACGAAACATCACAGACCAGGGAGATAAGGTGACATCACAGGTCATGTGACCCTCAGTCAACTCTGAGAAACCAGCAGCTTTAGAAACACAAAGTATATGGGAAAGTTGTTATACCTGACAAGTTAGAAACATACAAAGAACAAAAAAATAACTCGGACAACCCCTTTAAGAATAAGACTGAGATAAGACTGAATTTTTTTTTTAGATGAAAAGTTTGAAATCAATTCCTTTCATTTCTGTTTTGGGATCAAATATTGATTTGAGCGAATATTGAGTGACAGAAGAATGGACGACATCTATGTGAATGCAACCTAAAAACAGTACCAAATTGTTTGCAGTCGTCGGTTCTATCTCCTACCACTAGATGGCGTTTTAATTCTCATAAATATAAAGTATGTGACTGAATTAGAACAGTAGAACAAGTTTTATGGGAAAATAAAGCTTAAATAATTACATGATAAAACCTCTACATTTTAAACTTGCCTGGAATAAACATATAAATAAAAAGAAAATACTATAAGGGCAGATGGTTTGGACATTTTTTTGCTGTCATTCTTCTATATTTTGATTTTTCTTATGTACTTTATGTATCAAGTCTTCACCATATTTAAGCTTTCCCAAGTCTTAAAAGGGCTGCCCCATGACATTATATTACATTTCTCTGATAGATCATGCAAATCAGAATGATGTTTTCAAGTATCTCTAGGTATCACGATCACATACTTGTTATGGTGTACTTGCTGTTCTCTATCGTGTTCAGTGTTCAATGTGGCTAGAAGCCCAATCCCACCCCCTGGATCTTCTTATCTATGGGTGGTAAAGTGATGCTGCTATTGAATAGGCCAGCCAATAAGCAAACCAACACTGTATGAAGCAGCACACTTCTTTAGGCCAGCCTAAAACATTCAGCAGATCAGAAACATATTCTTCTCATCAGCACTGGACACAATGGCCCAGATTTACCAATGTGCCTGTGTCTATAATCTGTTTAAAAATTAGTGCAAATGAGCACAATTTTGCACTACTAAGGTTCCTACACCTTTTCCTGCCATGCTTGGAAAGAAGATGGGGCTTAGGTGGGGCTTCATGGGAATGGAGCAGGACCTAGGATGCTTCATTTTGTGCCAAAATTGCACAATTCTGGTGTAAGAGTCAGTCTCAAAGTAAGGCAACCAGTAGGTGGTACAGAGTTAGACAAAAGTGTCTATCCATGCACTACATTTATCATCCAGCCTGAGCCACTGGAATAAATCTGATGCAGGTCTAACCAGCCTGTCTAAGTTTATCACATCCATAGGATTAGTAAATGTGGACCACTTGACGAAAATTCTAAGAGGGTATCAAAAGGACAACAGGGGGGCCAAGTATGTAATAGCAATACACAAGAGCATTTTTTGCAAATTATTCCAAACTTATGATGTTTTGCCTGATCTAACAGAATTAATTAATATTTAATTGCGGGACAACCCTTTTAACCTCTATTGAAAATCATGCTGTCTAAAAGTAATCTGCTGCTGGCAAACCACTAGACAGTATGGGGAAAAGCGATGGCATAACGATCACTCCTCTCCATGCTGCGGAGGAGATCACTGCATGTAATAGCAGCTGTCTCCTCCGCTAGCTAGCGATTGCCGAGAGGGTACGCGTCCCTCCTGACAGTCGCTTGCTGATCTGCCTGTCTAATACAGGCTTTATCCCCATCCTGCTGCAATGACTGGGATCGGGAATAAAGCCTGTATTAGACAGGCAGATCAGCAAGTGATTGTCGGGAGGGAAGCGGCAATCGCTAGCTAGTGGAGGAGACAGCTGCTATTACATGCAGCGATCTCCTCCGCAGCATGGAGAGGAGCGATCGTTATGCCATCGCTTTTCCCTATACTGTCTAGTGGTTTGCCAGCAGCAGATTACTTTTAGGCAGCATGATTTTAAGCATGCTTAAAAATCAGAATAGCCCGATAAACTAGCATTTACACTGTTTATCGGGGAATCGGCAGCAGTATTACACTACAAGATCGTTAGTGATTATCGGCAGAAATATCGGCCAGTGTAATAAAGCCTTAACTCTGATTCCCACTGTGTAACCTCTTAGATGTATTGATCCATAGTGACTGCAGCATGTCACACCCCTCAACCTACTAGTCACCCTATTTCTGCCAAATTATTGCTACTATTAAGCAGTGCCAGAGTTTTAAAGGTATTATTCCATTTTTACTTGCAAAATTGTGCAGCCATTAGACACCATTTCAGCCCATTTCAGACACCATAGCTATGATCACTCGTCCTCATAGAGAATAATTTTTTTTTTGTTTACACAGCATGATCTACTGCCCAGAAATTATGAGGTTATGGCCGAGCATTCAGGTTTCTTGATGCAGTTTTGAAAGCCAAAACCAGGAGTGAATTAAAAAAAAAAGAAAAGTCGTATCTGTTCTTTATACTTTCTCTCCTGTAATGATCCACTTCTGCTTTTGGCTTCCAGAACTGCATTAGTAAATCTGAAGGTGTGTCTTTACCCTGATTTTGGTGTCCGTATCATCGAGGAATGTTTCTTCCTGATTAGAACTCTCTTTTTATAACAATCTGTGCTTCTGTGTCATACATAGGAAAGACAGGTTTTCAGCTTTGGGTTCTAAACTATTGGGGCAGATGCAGGGCTGTATTCACAGCAAGGCACATGCCCAGGGTGTCAGGAAAGAGGGAGGTGGCACTTCACAGAGAAAACTAATGATTTTTGTTGATTCTTTTAACTTTGTGTTGCTTCTCAGCGCTTATGTATCCTTATCACTAACTTTTATTTATTGTAGCTACAAGTCAGGAAATTTATCCATGGCGCTTCTTACCTACAGCTAATATAACAGTAATCTCTTCAGCAAGGCAGACTAAGGGTTAAATCCCTTGAATTGCTGCTGCTGGTAGAAAAAGTAACTGATAAGGAAACATCAGAGCAGTCAGATAAGGAGAAAGCTGAAGCCAGTATATGCCCCATAAGTACATTGTCAGCTTGTAGAGAAGATTTCTTTGCCTATAAGACAGCAGATCATTCCATAATCCGCTCGCTGACATGAAAGTAGTATAGTCCCTCAGTGTAAAAAATAAAATCGCATTGGCCATGGAAGTAAAGGTGGCCATACTCCTAGCAAAAGTTAGGGCTCATTCAGATAAATGATATTAAACTCATTTTTATTCTGGCCTGTGAACAAGGACGCATTTTATATACAGAATCCTCACAGATGATGTCCACGTCCCGTCAGTTTTTCTTGCAGACTCACTCAAGGTGGTGGTAGTCATGTAGTCATACTTACCTGATCCCCACTACTGGCTTAATTGTTCTCCCCGCATCCCTGATCAAGCAAATATGATTATCACCAGGGGTTTGGCCATGCTAGGGAATCCACAGAAAACATCCTCAATGGTGAACAAACCCTTTAAATACTGCACCGAAAACTGCACAAATCCTGCCTTATATTTTTGTATTCCTCTTTACAAAATCAATCCCTCCTGTGATATTTATTGAATCCATGTATAAATACCTTTAGAGTGGAATTGGTCTCTACATTCTTTATTAAATGACTCAGGAAATTTGTAAAATCTGCCTCAGATAATAGCTTCAGTACTGTCCTAATTGATAGCAGAAAACCAGATTAAAATGTAAATGTTCTGTAAACATACAAAAAATGATGAATATTAATGCCTGTTGCACTAAATGTGATACGATCATTATTTGCTAGTAAAGTTTGATGCACATTAGGCACACAATTCCCCATTTGTATTTTTTATTCACTAGTTTGGAGTAAAGATTGACCCTTCCTGGGGGCTAACTCACAAATATGAGCAATAGAGGCATTTGCCTCAGGCACACCAGGATAAGGACACATCATTAGATTTCCTAGTAATGTAGCTTAGAGATTAGAGGCCCCTAAACGTCTGTCTCAGCCTCCTGTTGTAAAAGGAATGTATGATGCTCTGCATGTGTAGAATCGTGTCTCTCACAAAGTACATAAAAAATGTACTAAAAATCTAATCTTAACCCCTTATTGACTGGCCTGCTTTGGGTCTTACTGACCAAGCAATTTATTTCATTTTTCATTGTTGCATTCAAAAGCTATAACTTTTAATATTTTTGTCAATGTAGCCGTCAATGTAGGGCTTTTTTGGGATGGCTTACAGTTTTTAATGCCACCATTTTGGGGTACACATAACTCATTGATTAACTTTTATTAACTCTTTGGATTTGAAATCATATAAAAATCACTTCCTCCATTGACTTACATCATAAAGTTTACAACGTTCATTTTACAGCATAAATTACAAGATAACTTTATTCTCTGGGTCAGTACGATTACAGCAATACTAAATAAACAATGCATTCAAGTCTTCAGACCCTTTCACATTTTGTTATGTTGCAAACTTGCACTTAATGGCTATGTACACCTTTAGGGGCAAATTTTTTTTTATTGCATTGTACTCATTATGAGGTAAAAATCATTTTTTCAATTGGTCTTTATTAAAAATATGGAGTCATTTTCTCTGTACAGAAATGAGATGCTCTATAAGCAGGATCTGAATTTTCTTTATGCTCCATCAGACAGGGAGCTGAAGGGCTCCTTTTCTCTGCTCTCTGACCTTATAAACACTCATTAAAGCTCAATCCTTATCTTACTGATGATAATGTGGCTTAGATAAGTGTTATTAGTTTTAGTAATCATAAAAATTAAATATTAGTTTTAGTAATCATAAAAACGTATCTGGTGATTAAAGGGTTAAACTTTGTCATATCATTAGGTAGCTGCTAATATACAGTAATTTATTTATAATTTGCATAGTGGTATTAATGTTGAGTCCAACAGTGTGGACCCACTGTGCCACTGAATGGATTTGACTTAGGGCTATTTCTGAAGGCACTGTCAAGAAGGTGCCCTGGTTTTCATCCTTTCAGCATCATCACCCCTGCCCCCAATTTCCTCCTTATACAGGGATCTAGACTTCGCTGCAGGGACCACCAGTCTATTACCTCTTGAAGTAGTCTCTATTCAGAGGCTGCTGACCAAGGTGGATCAAGCAACACTGGTGCATAACAAGTTATCAGGCAGTGGTCAGGCATGGGAGATCAGAAAACACAATAGCACCACATCTTCATAGGAATTAGACTAGCTAGAATCTTATTGCTCAGGCACCCTCCCATAGGGAATGGTGCCATAAACACCCCAGAGACTGATGTCGTAGGTTGGGAACAGATTAGCCTGTGAGTAGAGATAAGCGAATCTTCCAAGAATTGCTTCGGTGAATATTCGCCAAATTTTTTAAAAAAGATTAGTCTCGGATAAGATTCGATTTGGTTCAAGTTGCGTTAAAATAAAATTGTGTTCTGCAAACATTCCCGCGAATGCGTACGCATGAGTGTACAAAGTGTGTACGAAGCTTTAGTTTATTATTGTCTAGGACCACAAAAAGAACAAACATACAGTAAAAGTACGCTAATTAAGTGAATACCTACGCATTAGCGTACAAACTATTAGATGCGTAGCATTAGCATACAAATTATATTATGCGTACGTAGCGTTAGCGTACAAAGATTTAAGAAGAATCTTCCAAAGCGAATCTGAATTTGGATTCGCTTCGGTGTAGAAAAAAAAGAACATTCGTATCGAATCTACGACGCGGTAAATAGATTCGCTCATCTCTACCTGCGAGCACACTGCCATATATAAGAGTACACAAGCTGCAGCAGGAAGAAGGGATGTTCACAGCGTATCTTGGACGATGAGTAGTCTGGTGGCCATGGAGAGATGCTGGTGTTCATGTGTAATGTTGCAGATGTATGGCGACAATAACACTAAAGCAGGTGGTGTAATTTACCAGTTCTTTACTGAAGATAACGGCATGATTCAACAAATAAAGTGATTGATGCAACCAGCACGACTTAAATGTCTTTTAACCCTTTCCGCCTGTGTGCATTTTGAGCGACCAAGCAATTTTTTCATTTTTTTGACCATCGCCTTCCAATTGCCGTATGAGGACTTGTTTTTTGCTAGACAAGTTGTAGTTTTTAATGACACCATTTTGGGGTACACATAACCTACTTATCTTTTTTTAACGTTTTCTGGGAGGGTATGGAAAAAATAGCAATACTGACAAAATGAGTTTTTATGTTATAAATTTTGTGGTGTTTTTTAAAGTTTTACTACTTAAAAACTCTTTAAAAAAAGTTTACATCACAAGACCCATATATTGTTTTTTCTTCTATGGAGCTGTGTGACAGCTTGATTTTTGTGGGATGACTTGTACTTTTCATTGGTACCATTTTGGGGTACATAGCACTGTTTTGATCATTTTTCATTCATTTTTTGGTGTCGGACAAGGCAAAATAGCAATTTTCCCATTGTATTTTTTTGTTTTTACAGCATTTACTGTAAGGAACAAATTACATAATAACTGTGTAGTGCAGATAGTTACAGACACCCTGATACCAAATATGTGGAGGGGAATTTATTTTATTTTTTATTACATTTTTTTTATAATTTTTTTTTACTTGACATTTTTTATTTAACTTTTTAAAACTTTTTAAAACTATTTATTAGTCTCACAAGAGGACTTTACTAGGCAATCTTTTGATCACTTCTATTATACATTGCTAATGCAATGTATTATTTTGTCACTTCTATACTGACATCCACCAACAGGCTGCACCAAAGAGGTGTGGCCTGCTAGCATACATCTCAGGCAGAGCTGGGGCCTTCATTTGGTCCCAGACTACCATGCATAGACATTGGCATCTCACAATCTCATTCCCTGGGTGATGATGGGAACCAAAGGGAGTACTCTATAACCTCTGAGATGCCGTGGCAGCTATTGACCACGATATCTCAGGGGTTAAACATCCTGGATCGGTGCTTCTGCTGGTCTGGGCCATTAAAGCAGGATCCTAGCCCCTACTCTCCTCTGCATGGGAAACATGTGCAGCACTTATTCCTGACCACCATAGAAAGCTGGTATAAAGCCCCTTAATGACCGCCGTAGAAACCCATATTGGCAGCATTAAGGGGTTAAACGTCTTATTGTGAATAGTTTCTAGAAACACTATTCCATTGTGAGGGCCACTGCAAATCACTGCAAATCAGTAAATATTCTCTTTAGGATACAGTTCAACAGTTCTTACACTGGGCGCCCTTTATACTTGATGACTTAGACTTGTGCTGAGATCACGCTGTTTCTCTCTAGTAGTCCACTTTCCCGGTTCTGGGGCTGGTATATAGTCATTTTTCAGGAAGGCATCACTTAAAGAATGGCTGCTAAAAAGGAACTGTTTGGCATATATCAGTCCAGGACCTGTGGTGCACACTCCTAAAACTTCCCCAACTGTCTTGTGAACTTTGGATCCACCTCCCTCTTGCTAACACACAACACCTAGACACTCAGGTAGGCTCTGCCTACAGGAGGACTGCAACTTCTCTAGATGTCACATTTGGACCACAAGGTAATTTTTCAAAACTTGGTTAACATGTTCTACAGCTCTTTGGACTGAGGATGACAGTATAAAATGGAATTGCCCACAAAGCAATTCCTGTTCTCTTGACTCTCTTTTAGACTTTTCACCAACCTTTATAACCGTATTATTCCTAGACTGCACGTTTATGCAGTTATACAATGTTCTGTCTGGTAGATGAGCCTCATCTGATACCGATGCCACTTGCCACCATTCTCTAATGTACCTGGGTATCCTATGTGGCAATTATTGATAGTACTTAATCAGAGCATGTGACTGATTCTACTAGCAGCAACTACTTTGTTTCACCGGTCTTTATATCACCTTATATTAAAGAAGAACTCCCGCAAAAATGTTTATTCTCTGACCTGTTAGAAAGGTGCATGATATAATCTGTAGTGAATGTAATTTTCTTATCAGAGGCTGAAATTGAGAGTTTCCCCTCTCTTCTTATTGTAGCTGGGTCATGTGACCAACTCCCTGACCTCCAACTGACCCAGGACAGCAAGCCAGTCACTTCTCTATTCATTCCTATGAGACTGAAAGTGAGGCTCCCATAGGAATGCATAGAGAATTTGACTTCCTGTCCACACATAAGGTGCTGTGTGAGTTGGTTGGTCTAATTCCTAGTCACATGACACAGATAAGAAACTTCAGGATGATATAACTCAAATATTCAGCTACTGGTAAGAAAATTACATTCACTACAGATTACAGCATGTACATTTCTAGCAGGACATGGAATAAAATTTTTTTACGGGAGTTCTTCTTTAAGATACAAGTGTACCTTGCTATAGAAACTACTAGTGTGTTATAATCTGCTATTCCATCTGGATGATACTTATTTCCTTAATTTTGATTATGCAGACACGGGGTCAATACCCTGAAACCCATCCAATTCACTAGCATTCTTCCATCAGACTGTGGCTTTAATCGATCCACTTAATTTCCCGTTACTGATTGAATCTGTATATGATATGCTATACATTATGAATTCTTTGATTATGTAATTTTGTGAATTTTGATCACATATGCATTAGGATCCTGAACAATAGGTCTGTGTATATTTAACAGTATTATATTATACTTTCTTTTCTTTGGCTAGTGTCTGATGAAGGCCTGCGTGCCAAAACGTTACATGATCTATGCCGCCCATTGAATAAATCTACATTTTCATTAAGCAAAAAAACGTAATTGTTGTGGTTTCATCTTAATATTACCTGTGGGGTTGGATCCCTACTCACAGCATCACCAAAGCAGAGTGTGACAAAGAATATATTCCTAGAACCTATTATAAGGCGCCACAATTTTCTGTTTTAAAAAACAGTTTTGGCTATAAAACATTTGATTCATGAGAAAGTTTAAACTGAGGCAGTCTTTGGTGTATCAAGTATAATGTAAGTGTCTCTAAAGTGTCTCTATCCCCCATGGACTTTTACATTTTATAATGCATAACAGCACTGTCGCAATGGATTTAATTATTTTTTGCACTATTCAGAGTTTTTAATGTCAAATCAACTCAAGGGAATTGCAATTTTGAAGCATAAAATGAAGGCATAACTGTTAACCCACTACTTTAGTGGCAATGACAGACTTGAATCTGTGTGGGCAGATCTCTATCATCTTTGTACATGTGAGCATGTACATAGCACAGTGCTACAAACTGCATGAGGATCAACTCTTATTTTTAAAATGTCTAATTTGCATTATGTTTATTCCTGTTAATACAGGAAAATAACTTCTATTCATTTTATAGATTCAAGTTCTTCATTAGAGTTCTTGTCTTGCTGAAAAGTAGCTGCAGCAAACCCGAGATGCCGGTGCAGAGGATAGGAGTGGTAGTGGCCCTGATTAGGTGTTGTGTCACTGCGTACTCCCTTCAGGCCGTTGATCCCTCAGGATAAGTGCAGTTGAAAGGTGGTTTGAAGAATCAGGCCAGAAGCAATAGTAGTTACAAAGTGCAGGTTCAGTCACCAAGTGATGAGGTATGGCTAATTAGGTGGCAATTAAATGCAGCTAGCAGGCACTTATGGATATAGGTGTCCATGATGTGATACAGGCATGGTGATTGACTGGCCTTGAAGAGGTCTAGGTGACGATTGTCTGAGCAGTAGTCCCTCACCTGCAGCAGGGTCTGTAAAGCTGCGTTTTTTGCTGATCATTCTGCAGTCTAGGCACACTGTCCCTCACCTGCAGAAGGGTCTGTAAAGCTGCGTTTTTTGCTAATCACTCTTCTGTCTAGCAACACTTTTTTTGGATGTACAGTTCTCGATTCTGATACTTTTCCCGGAGTGAAGGTCTCACAGGAGAACTGGTTACGGTTGCTTGGAGTAGGAGCTCTGACATGTGCTTCCTATCTCCTCTCTAACTGGAATCGAACTCCCCCTCCTGGCAGGAAGTAGGACCAGCCCACTTCAACCAAGAGGGGAGGAACAAGGTGTTTAACTCTGCCAACCATACCACATCTGTATGAGTACACAGCAGAACGTAAAACATAATACATATAATAATACATAACAAGCAATTGCAGACACCCTCAGGTCTGGGGTACCACACAGTACCATGGTGGAAATGTGTGTTGTTCTTGTGGGTGGAGTGCATTGTTTGATTTCAGAACTGAATTATTGATGACCAAAATATTCTGTTCTCATTTCATCATTCCATAGAACACTATTTAACAGCAGTGTGCCTGCAGAGAGTAAAGAGGACACCAATTCTAATGCTACAGCAAAAATGAAAGTCTTTTCTGACTATGCAACTTCGTTAGCGGAGGTGCAGTGACCGTCGATCTGCTTCAGAGCCCCATACACATTTCTGTTGTTTTAGACACACGTCTCATATCCCCAATTCATTTTGGCAGTGAGCTGCTTCACTGCAGTATGTCGGTCCACCCTCGTGTACCTTTGTAGCCAACGTTCACCTCTCAAATCAATGGCATGTGGTTCTGGTGCCATTTGTCCACTCATTATACTTTCACCACTGCAGCACACAGTTTCAGAAATACTGCCCATGAAATAAGCCCATGACAGCAATAAGGGATATGTGTGCACACCTTATATACCCACCAAGCCAACTCACGATATGAACTACTTATTGCCAACATCGAAAGTAGGAAGTGGTCATAATAATGTGACTAGACTGTGTATATTAGTGATTACAATATAAGAATGAAAAAATAGGTTTATTGGGGAAAACTCTACAATTGCAAGGTGTCTCTAGTACCCTGTTGGTCCTCCTCTAGCCTGGATATAAGATGAGATACGGTTGACCATGGAGGCATACAGGTTCTGTATGGTATCCTGTGGCACATTTTCCCACAGATGTTGCAGTTGGGCCTGCAGACCACTCGTAGGCCGCTGTCCCCACTGGTCCCATAAATGATTGATTGGTGATAAATTTGAAGATCGAGCAGGCCAAGGAAGAGTTGCAATTTGGCAGACATTTCTAAGAAACCCTTGCTGTGTGTGGGTGAGCAATATCCTGCTAAAAATGCCAGTTTGAGAGAGGCAACACCTGTGGCCGTAGGATATCCAAAAAGGCAGGGAGATAGGGCAGATGGAGGAGGCAATGATCAGGCTGGCTTGGTGAACAAGTGTACAATGCTTTACAAGGAAACTTTATCAAATTTGCAAATACCTGCACTTTTAGTAGAGGACACAGTCCTTATTAACAGTTTTAGTAACCAGTTTATCCTGAGGCTGCGAATATAAGGTGAACAGTGTGTGTGCTCTCTGAATCACTGTTCCAATTTATCAGTGCTTTCCTCTTTAATCCAGTCAAGGTGGTGCAATTCTTTTTCTTTCGTTATCTGGTACTACAATGCCCAGCTGCGGGGTGTGGTCCTTTAGCAGACCAGCAATTTTCCTCTTGGGTATGCCTGGGAGCCGGAGGCCTATAAGCCCAGACAGACACTACGAAGCCAAAAAGCCTGAATATGCATTATCATCACAGTCCTTTATCCATCAAACTCTCTTTAATGGCTGCATAAAAGGAACCTGTCACATTGAACATGGTATCTGAGCTACAGGCAGCGGGTTATAGCAGATTGACGTATTTTTGTGGAAAAAGAAAAAGTATTAATTGTATTTTATTCATTTAAATCCCTGCTCATTCTGGGCTTTGAAGTCCAGGAGGTGGTCCTATCAGTGATTGACAGCTATCTGTGTATACACAGTCATAGAGGGAAGGCTGTCAATCACTGATAGGACCGACTCCTTGACTTCAGAATGGGCAGGAATTAAATTAAATACAACTCATAAATATATAACTCAGATATATCAATCTCATCTGCTCCTCCTGCTCGATAACATGCTGCTTGCAGCTCAGACACCATGTTCAATGTGATTGGTTCCCTTTAAAGGGGTTCTGCAGTTCTGTAAAACTGATGATCTATCCTCTGGATAGATCATCAGCCTCTGATCGGCGGCGGTCCGACACCCAGGACCCCCGCCGATCAGCTGTTTAAGAAGGCAGCGGTGCTGCAGGAGCGCCGCGGCCTTCTCTGTGTTTACCGCAGGCCAGTGACGTCACGACTAGTATCACTGGCCTGGGCCGGGGCTAGCTCTGTTCACTTGAATGGAGCTTAGCCTCGCCCAGGCAGTGATACTAGTCGTGATGTCACTGGCCTGCAGTAAACACAGAGAAGGCCGCGGCGCTCCTGCAGTGCCGCTGCCTTCTTAAACAGCTGATCGGCGGGGCTCCCGGGTGTCGTACCGCCGCCGATCAGAGGCTGATGATCTATCCAGAGGATAGATCATCAGTTTTACAGAACTGCAGAACCCCTTTAACCATACAGAATAAATGCTTTTTTCTCCCTCAGAGGCACTGTCACCTCCTGTACAACGAGCTGGTTGTTCACTACTGACGATGCTGCTTCTTCTCTCTCCCACTAACTACTGACTAACCTGAGCAGAAGCCCCTCTAGGTGGGAGAGTGGAGCATAAGAATGGTTACTAAGGGCTTAACATTAACCCAATGTCTTCATAGATAGCCTTTAGGATGGGAATACACATTACACAGCACAAACACACTATTTAACCTCTTTACAGTGACCACTGGCTCACTGCATGAAGTCTACAATGGCACTGACAAAATGTGTAGTCTAAGGCTAATGCATATAGCAAATTGTGAGCATGGAGCCTGCATGGAGGCACGCGAGATAAAACTACCTCCATAATATGACATGCAAAGGAGCATGCCATGATTGTTTTTCCATTTATAATCGATCCAACAGAAAAAAACTACAGCAACGTACTTTTATGACTTTGTACAACTCAGAGTTTGTTCTTAGGGTGCATTCACACTGCATTTATAATATTAATTAAAGGAATACTACAGGAGGATTTCCCAACTTAGACTCATGCAAACAAAATGTGTCCTGCATGGCAGAAGTACAGAGTCAGCAAGCGAAACTTCCTTCCGTTTCCCACTCCTTCATAAATGGTTCACACATAATAATTAGTAATAACGAGTTTACTGTAGTAATATCGTGGTAAGATCAGGATTTTCACAATTTGTTACACATTTGTTACCTCATATGTGGTTGTAAACTGTTGTTTGGGCATACTACAGGATTCAGAAGAAGTTTGGTGATTTATACAGCACTGGCTGACATCAGTAGAAGTTTAATAAAAAAAAAACCTTAAGAAGTGACTACATTTTAGAAACTACACTACTTGCAGCATTTAGCAATGGGTGCAGTGAGCATTTTGACCCCACAGGTGTGCAAATATTAATTTACAGCAGCAGGTGCAAATTGAAAATTGCAATTTTTACACAGATATGCCATTTCAGTGCCCAATATGTGTGAAAAGCAAGCCCTCTTACTATTATGCTGTGTGTTCTGGTTTTAGAAACACCTACATGTGGTCCTATTCTTTTGCCTGAACGCATGAGAGGGCTTAGGAGTTTAAGAGCACCATGCGCATTTTGAGGCCCAATCGGCAGCCAAATACAGTACTTTTTTGCATACTTTTTTCTCTACACTGAGTATTGAACAATATATAAATGTTCTAATATACAACCTCACTTCCAAAGAAGTTGGGCTCTGTGTAAAATGTAAATAAAACCAGAATGCAATGATTTGCAAATCTTATAGACCTATATTTTATTCACAGTAATCATAGAAAACATATCCGATGTTGAAAGTGAGACATTTTACCATTTCATGAAAAAAAAAACTCATTTAGAACGTGATGGCAACAATGCATCTCAAAAAAGTTGGGGCAGGGCCATATCTACCATTATGTAGCATCCCCTCTTTTTTAACAAGTCTGTAAATGCCTTGAAAATGAGGACAATTGCTGGAGTTTTGAGAGAGGAATGCTGTCCCATTCTTGTCTGAAGTAGGATAGCTAATCAACAGTCCTGGGTCTTATTTGCCCCATTTTTCATTTCATGATACTGCAAATGTTTTGAGATATGCAAGGCCCTCCCTAAAAGAGACATTGTCTGGATGGGAGTATATCTCTATATACTGTTCCCCATGGAAAGTACCTTTCCAGAGGTGTAAGTTGCCCACACCATAGGCACTAATGCAACTCCATAGCATCAGAGATCCAGGCTTTTGAACTGTGTGCTGATAACAAGCTGGATGGTCCCACTCCTCTTGAGTGTGCATGACACGGCATCTGCACTTTCCAAAAATAATTTAAAATTTTGATTTATCTAATTGGAGTTTTCCATTTTGCCTCATTTTAAATGAGCTTTGGCCCAGAGAAGACTGCAGTGTCTCTGGATCGTGTTGACATATGGCTTCTTCTTTGCTTGATACAACTTTAACTTGCATTTGTGGATTGCATGACGAACTATGCTCAAAGGTAATGATTTCAGGAAATGTTCTTGTGTCCACTCAGTGACTTCCAGTACAGAATCATGCAGCGTCATCTGAGGGCCCATAGATCACGAGCAACCAATTTTTCCACAATTTTAGACACCGTTTTTCGTAAATTGGTAAATCTTTACCCATATTTGCTTCTGAGAGACTCTGCCTCTCTAACATGCTCTTTTTATACCTAGTCATGTGACTTAATTGCAAATTGCTCCTGCAGCTGTTTTTATTACTATACTACCACTTACTTTTCAATCTATTGCCCATCCCAACTTTTTTGAGATGCGTTCCTGTCACCAATTTCTACAGAGTGAATTCTTTTCCTTAAAAGGTAAAATGTCTCACTTTCAACATCTCATATGTGATCTCTATGATCTCTTATGACTAAAATATAGGTCCATAAGATTTGCTAATCAATAGGTTCTGTTTTTGTTTATATTTATTTACATTTTACACAGCATCACAACATTTTTGGGGAATTGGGGTTGTATTTTTTACCTCTACTCCCAGTATAGTACAATGTATAACTGTATTTTGTCCTCTAACCTCTTTTAAACATACAAAGAAAAAAGAGAAATTTCAGTCAGCACATCCCAGAGTGCAGGTACTGGTTGCTATGGCTAAATACATGTCAAAAGAAAATACATAGAATGCAACCGCACACTGCTACCAGATAAAGCACAAAATGCCATAGTGATATAGAGTATTCCAAAGCTCATGCTATGCTTGTTTGATAAATCAGAAACTCTTGGCAAATATATTTTGTACAAAATTATCTGAGCCCATTCACCGGATCGTCAAGGTGTTCTCTGCAGAATGGGAACCTAACACTATCTCCTACCTGTTACGTGCCAGACTTGGCTTCCATATAATCAGGGGGTGTTTGTTCCACATGCATGCTGTATCCACTCTGCCTTTTGCCATTTCTGGTGCTTCAAAGGCCTCCCCTAGTTCAGGAATGCAGATACTAGCATGCATGCTGAATCACTCGGCTTTATAGTTGCACTGATTAAAAACAACCTGTGGGGCAAATGGGCTGGTCAGGAGTGCATGACCAAATGGAGTAGCCACACCTCCAGTACAAACTTACAAAGAAAAAGGGAAATTTCAGTCAGCACATCCCAGAGTGCAGGTGCTGGTTGCTATGGCTAAATACATGTCAAAAGAAAATACATAGAATGCAACCACACACCCATACTCAAAAAACCCTCACTGGAACATGTCCATCTCGGACTGTCCTCCTACCTCTCATTTTATTTTTTTTTTTTGATCTGCTGCAATCCAGCTTTAGACCCAATCACTCCACTGAAACTACACTAATCAAAGTCACCAACGATCGGCTAACTTCCAAAGCTAAACGTCATTACTCTGTGCTCCTCCTCATTGATCTGTCCTCTGCCTATGATACTGTCCACCACTCTCTCTTCCCTCGGCACCAAAGACTTGGCCCTCTCCTGTATCTCTTCGAACCTAACAAATCGAACCTTCAGTGTTTCCCATTTATAAACCACCTCCTTATCATGCCCCTCTCTGTTGGTGTCCCTCAAGGCTCCGTCCTGGTTCCCTTGTCTGTTCTCAACCATAGTGGCCTGGGTGCTATCAAGTGCTGCTGCCTCCTCCTCCTCCGTCAATTGTCTGTTCTCAACCATACTGGCCAGGGTGCTATCAAGTGCTGCTGCCGCCTCCTCCTCCGTCAATTGTCTGTTCTCAACCATACTGGCCAGGGTGCTATCAAGTGCTGATGCCGCCTACTCCTCCGTCAATTGTCTGTTCTCAACTGTACTGGCCTGGGTGCTATCAAGTGCTGCTGCCTCCTCCTCCGTCAATTGTCTGTTCTCAACCATACTGGCCAGGGTGCTATCAAGTGCTGCCGCCTCCTCCTCCGTCAATTGTCTGTTCTCAACCATACTGGCCTGGGTGCTATCAAGTGCTGCTGCCTCCTCTGTCAATTGTCTGTTTCTCAACCATACTGGCCAGGGTGCTATCAAGTTGCTGCTGCCGCCTCCTCCTCCGTCAATTGTCTGTTCTCAACCATACTGGCCAGGGTGCTATCAAGTGCTGCTGCCTCCTCCTCCTCCGTCAATTGTCTGTTCTCAACCATACTGGCCAGGGTGCTATCAAGTGCTGATGCCGCCTACTCCTCCGTCAATTGTCTGTTCTCAACTATACTGGCCTGGGTGCTATCAAGTGCTGCCGCCTCCTCCTCCGTCAATTGTCTGTTCTCAACCATACTGGCCTGGGTGCTATCAAGTGCTGCTGCCTCCTCCTCCTCCGTCAATTGTCTGTTCTCAACCATACTGGCCAGGGTGCTATCAAGTGCTGATGCCGCCTACTCCTCCGTCAATTGTCTGTTCTCAACTATACTGGCCTGGGTGCTATCAAGTGCTGCCGCCTCCTCCTCCGTCAATTGTCTGTTCTCAACCATACTGGCCTGGGTGCTATCAAGTGCTGCTGCCTCCTCCTCCTCCGTCAATTGTCTGTTCTCAACCATACTGGCCAGGGTGCTATCAAGTGCTGCTGCCTCATCCTCCTCCGTCAATTGTCTGTTCTCAACCATACTGACCAGGGTGCTATCAAGTGCTGCTGCCGCCTCCTCCTCCGTCAATTGTCTGTTCTCAACCATACTGGCCAGGGTGCTATCAAGTGCTGATGCCGCCTACTCCTCCGTCAATTGTCTGTTCTCAACCATACTGGCCTGGGTACTATTAAGTGCTGTGGCCTCCTCCTCCGTCAATTGTCTGTTCTCAACCATACTGGCCTGGGTGCTATCAAGTGCTGCTGCCTCCTCCTCCTCCGTCAATTGTCTGTTCTCAACCATACTGGCCAGGGTGCTATCAAGTGCTGCTGCCGCCTCCTCCTCCGTCAATTGTCTGTTCTCAACTATACTGGCCTGGGTACTATCAAGTGCTGCCGCCTCCTCCTCCGTCAATTGTCTGTTCTCAACCATACTGGCCTGGGTGCTATCAAGTGCTGCTGCCTCCTCCTCCTCCGTCAATTGTCTGTTCTCAACCATACTGGCCAGGGTGCTATCAAGTGCTGATGCCGCCTACTCCTCCGTCAATTGTCTGTTCTCAACTATACTGGCCTGGGTGCTATCAAGTGCTGCCGCCTCCTCCTCCGTCAATTGTCTGTTCTCAACCATACTGGCCAGGGTGCTATCAAGTGCTGCTGCCGCCTCCTCCTCCGTCAATTGTCTGTTCTCAACCATACTGGCCTGGGTGCTATTAAGTGCTGCTGCCTCCTCCTCCTCCGTCAATTGTCTGTTCTCAACCATACTGGCCAGGGTGCTATCAAGTGCTGCTGCCGCCTCCTCCTCCGTCAATTGTCTGTTCTCAACCATACTGGCCAGGGTGCTATCAAGTGCTGCTGCCTCCTCCTCCTCCGTCAATTGTCTGTTCTCAACCATACTGGCCAGGGTGCTATCAAGTGCTGCTGCCGCCTCCTCCTCCGTCAATTGTCTGTTCTCAACCATACTAGCCAGGGTGCTATCAAGTGCTGCTGCCTCCTCCTCCTCCGTCAATTGTCTGTTCTCAACCATACTAGCCTGGGTGCTATCAAGTGCTGCTGCCTCCTCCACCTCCGTCAATTGTCTGTTCTCAACTATAATGGCCTGGGTGCTATCAAGTGCTGCCGCCTACTCCTCCGTCAATTGTCTGTTCTCAACTATACTGGCCTAAGTGCTATCAAGTGCTGCCGCCTCCTCCTCCGTCAGTTGTCTGTTCTCAACTATACTGGCCTGGGTGCTATCAAGTGCTGCTGCCTCCTCCTCCTCCGTCAGTTGTCTGTTCTCAACTATACTGGCCTGGGTACTATCAAGTGCTGCCACCTCCTCCTCCGTCAATTGTCTGTTCTCAACCATACTGGGTCCAATACAGTACTATTACTGCTGCTGGTTCCACTGTCAAATGTCTGTTTTCCACCCTACTGGGTCCAAGGCAATGCTGCCGGTGTTGCCAACTTGCACTTTGTGTCCTATGTCCCGTGTAATCACTTACACCTTGGCTAATGTGTACCTGTTCTGGGGTGCACAAGGTCTAATTAAATGGTACGCCTGTCTGTCTTCTGACCTATGATGTCACTGAGACCATATCGACTTCAACGCAGCCTATTCTTGGGCTGGTGCCACGATCTACCATGTGTTTTTGGTGCTCTGGCATGACATGGACTGCTCCAGCGGACATCTTCAATGCTGTCAAATGTTGTCGACCTGGCTGTCGACGACTATTTTTGCACTTTGATTTTTTCCACTTTTTTCATTGTAATAGCAACTGCAACTAAACGAAACTATACCCTATCAGACTCCCATTATCGTAGCTGCAATTATTCAGCCGTTATAGCAAGGTTCGTTTTAGGTTCGGTTCGTACGAATCCGAATTTCACTTTTCAAAAGTTCGCTCATCCCTACCCAGTATAGTACAATGTATAGATGTATTTCCCAGTAAAGTACAGATATGTATTTTCCCAGTACAATGTATAGGTGTATTCCCCCAATATAGTACAATGTATAGGTGTAGTTCCTCTCTATTCCCCCTCCAGCAGGCAGAGCCCACACTGAGAATAGCGGACTCCAGGTGCCCATTAGGAACCAGGCATTAGTCAGAGGAGCGGGCTGCTGTACACACAGGGAGCCGCAGCCGCGACCTCCTCCTCCTCAGGTGCCCGCAGTCCCCTGACAATCCCGCAGCCTTTGATCTCGGTCCTCCCGCCTCCGCGCCCGCCCCCCCACTTCCAGTGCTGCCGCGGCTCGCATGCTATCGGGACCCTTGGCTTCGGGAAGAAGAGGAGAAGAATTCCGTCAGAAGAAGTTCCTGATCTTCCGGTGTGGTTCTCAGTGTGGCCCCCTCCTCCCCCGGCGCTGGGAGGAGACGCTGCGGGGTCAGGGAGATCTGGGAGGCGGGGACACCCCCCTCCTCTTTTGGGAAAGAAAAAAAAAAAAAAAAAAAAGAAAGACAATCACGTGGCCGAGATGAAAGGGATGCCGCCTGGCAGAGCAGGGAGCGGAGAGGATCCTCAGCCATGGAAGGGTGAAATGATCGGGAGGCTCCCCATGTGATCCCCGCGTCCTGAGCGATCCCGGGACCCGAGCGCCGCCGTCCGCTGCCCCTCTCCTATACCCGCAGCCCCTGGATCTTACCGACTCCCCGGAAATTATGTTCCCGTCCACGCTGATCCCCCATCCTGCGAGATGAAGGAGCCGAGGGTCCGGGGGAGCCTGCCCCTGCTCTGGCTGGGGGTCCTGCTGGCCACGGCTCCCGGGGGGTCCCTGGCTAAGGAGACTGCCTTTGTGGAAGTGGTTCTGTTCGAGTCCAGTCCCAATGGAGATTATAAAACCCACACTACTGAGCTACAGGGGAGGTTCTCTCGGGCAGGAGCCACCATCAGCGCCGAGGGGGAGATCGTGCAGGTAAGGGACCCCCGGAGGTCCGGCTTCAAAGTTTTCCGACTCGGAGGAGGGGGAGTGATTGAGGAAGGGGCAGCCTGTGTAGTAGTCTGGTCACAAGATGGCCTCTGCTCTGTGTGTGGACTTCATTCACAATGGGGACAAGCAGAGCTGCCAGGTTCATGGGGCTGAAACTACAAGCCCCAGAATACCATCCCAGCCTGGGACTGCCAGGGCATGCTGGGAGTTGTAGTCATGCGGCAGCTGCAGGTAGACCCAGAGGATGAGGAGGCTGAGTCCTGTCAGTATGTCCCATCAGTCGCCTTCCACATGTGTGTGACATGTTATTTCCATACATCAAATGCAGGTGTTTACATGTGCTGATACATTGTTGCATTCATTGTAACACATTTACATACATTGCTTACTGGTGTTTGGATACATTGTTACACATGGCACGCTGGTGTTTACATGTGCTGATACATTGTCACATTCATCGCATGCCGGTGTTTACACATTCTGATACATTGTTACATTCATTGTAACATATTTACATACACCACATGCTAGTGTTCATATGTTCTGATACATTGTTACACATCACATGGAGGTGTTTACATGTTCTGATGCCTTGTTACATTCAGTGTTACCTTTACCTACATCACATGCCGGTGTTGACATGTTGTGATACATTGTTGCATTCATTGTTACACATTTACATACATCACATGCAGCAGATCATATGCCTTGATACCTTGTTACATTCAGTGCTACACCTATTGACATGTTTAACTTGCAGGTGTATGCATGTACGTAGTGATACATTGTTGCCGACACTGTTCCACCTATTTACATACATCACATTCAGAAGTTTATACGCTGTGATACCTTGTTACATTTTCAATTCCACTTCTGTACAACTATAACAACCAGGCGTTTACATGTTGTGATGCATTGTTGCATTCATTGTAACACATTTACATACATCACATGCAGCAGTTTATATGCTGTGATACGTTGACAGTTCCACTTAATTAAATATATAACATGTAGATAGTGATACATTGTTACCTTCAGATTTCCACCTATTTACATATATCATATGCAGGTGTTTCCAGGTTCTGATACATTGTTGCATTCAGTGTTCCCCTTACGTCACATGCCGATGTTTACATGTAGGTAGTGATACATTGTTACCGTCAGAGTTCCACTTTTTTACATCTATAACAATCAGGTGTCTATGTTTTGTGATACATTGTTGCATTCAGTGTTCTCTTCACCTACATCACATGCAGGTGTTTCCAGGTTCTGATACATTGTTGCATTCAGTTAATCGGACCCTCTGTGTCTGTAATGATATAAAAGTACATATGTGCGTACAGTTGGCGTGTGCTTGTATGTTGTATTACTATGTTCTTTTCAGCTTGTGGATTTCAAGAACCTGCTATTTTTGCATATAATTGGGGTAAAGAGATGCCAGTCTGTGGGCCTTGTCCCGACCCCTCTATGGCAGTGGTAACCGCGCTGTGGATGTCACTTTTTGGGGGATTCCTCCTGAACCCCGTGGTCTGCCCTGTCAGTCATGAGAATGGGTTTGGAGATCACGGACTGGGATAATATTTCACCAAACCATTTGCTGCGAGATAGAAGTTGGATTGTTAGCAGTGCGCTCTACGCTGCAGATAGGGCTTAACCCTTTGGGCGCTGCAGGTGACATCTGTGCAGGGTATGTTTGGAAGGTCAATGGCGTAATACTATACAGACTGTAAACCGCAGCACACAAATGTTTTCTGCTTTGTGAGGTGCTGACTGGGTGATTGGCTGGTACAGAATAAAAGGCCTGGATCTTTCTCTGTGTGCTTTGCATTTTCGTGCCACGTGCTGTGCAGTCTTTCCCAGAGCTGCATGTGAAGGCTTTGATGTTTGAGGCCGTATAATTAGACTGCGAGCTCTGCAGGACAGAGATGCTTTCACGCCGGATTACAGTTTAACCACAATGGACATCCATATCCATGGAAAAGGGTTTATTATGTGTCTTCACTTCTGCGCTCATGTTATAGAAAACAACCAATCGGATCGCATTTAGTTTTTTTTTTGGTGCCATGTACCCAGAATCTGATTGGTTGCTTCTGTCAATGAACTTAGTTTTGTCTAAATCTTTACCTGTTAGATTTTTTTTTTTTAGCCTCCTGGACAACCTGAACACATTGCGGATTATGCGCGTGGATTCCCATGCGTAAAAAAATGCAGCGTAGTACAGTACCAGGAAAGTGTACCGAATTACGCCAATCTCATGTACACTTTGGAAACGTTTTCTGTGTGGAAATTGACCTGCCGCACGGATTTTGAAATATGCAGCATGTCACCTTCTTTTGTGCGATCCTGTAGTGCGGATTTAATTTTTTTTCAATGGAAGGATGAGATCTGCGACAAAACCACATCCAATCCACCCCAAAAACCACAAGTAACACATTCGGTTTTTGGTGGGGAACCGCACAGAAACTTGCACAGCTTGCAAATCTGCACCCATGCTCTGGTAGCTTTAGGTTTTTTGGAGCATTTTTTTGCTCCAGTGCTTTTTGCCATGTTTTTTCGTAGTAAAAACACCAGTTTCTTCAGTTTCTTATGTTTGCTGAAGGTCTATGGGGAAACATGAAATGCAGGACACACACAAAAGAAATTATTTCAAGTGAGTTTGTCTTTTTGGCTTCTTTTTAGTTTTCCTGGGTGTTATGTGGTTTTTATTGTTATCAATTGTGTGCTTATTATGGATTTAATAAAGTTTGCTTTATAGTAAATACTTGGGGGGAAATTTATCATTAGGAAAACATTTGAAGTCAGTTTTGCTTCAGTCTGTGTTGGAGTACTTTGTCACATTTATCAAATGTCACAGGTTGTTTGATAAATGTGACTTGTCCTTAGACCTAACACTTCTGTCTAGAGAAGCTACTCCACTTTTCCTACTCCACCCTCCTCCTGGAGTGAGATTGTGACTATTATGATAAATCTGGAGTGAAACTCATTAACATGGCTAGCCACACCCACTTTTCCACCCATATTACAAACTGGAGTGAGTTGTGTACACATGCAAAAAGTCGCAAAAAAATGCGCAAAAAAGTCGCAAAAGCCCTATCGTGCGACTTTTTGAAGACAGAATTCTGGAGTGAAGGTGTGATAAATCAGGGCCTTGGTCTCTTTGGGGGGAATTTATCATTAGGAAAATATTTGAAGTCAGTTTTGCTTCAGTCTGTGTTGGAGTACTTTCTGCCACATTTATCAAACGTCACAGGTTGTTTGATAAATTTGGCTTGTCCTTAAACCTAACACTTCTGTCTAGGGAAGCTACTCCACTTTTCCTACTCCACCCTCCTCCTGGAGTGAGATTGCGACTATTTTGCGACTTTTTTTAAAAAGTCGCAATGATAAATCTGGAGTGAAACTCATTAACATGGCTAACCACACCCACTTTTCCACCCATATTACAAACTGGAGTGAGTGGTGTACACATGCAAAAAGTCGCAAAAAAGTCGCAAAAGCCCTATCGTGCGACTTTTTGAAGACAGAATTCTGGAGTGAAGGTGTGATAAATCAGGGCCACAGTCTCAGTTGTTGATAGGAGTTTTTTCTTTTTATGTTTGTAGCTCTTAGCATTTTTTTTCTTCAAAAAAACGCCATGGAGAAAACGCTATTGGTATGACACGCTGGGGTAGGTTTAGCTAAACTGGTGTAAAGTAGAACTGGCTAAGGCTACTTTCACACTTGCGTTTGCAGGATCCGTTTCTGAGATCTGTCACAGGCTCTCATAAACGGTCCTGAACTGATCATTTTTATCCTAATGGAAAAGGATCCGTTCAGAATGCATCAGTTTTGCTTCAGTTTTGTTTCAGTTCAGTCAGCATTCCGTTTTGGAGGTGGACACTAAATTGCTTCTAGCTGCGTTTTGGTGTCCGCATGAAGAAACTGATCCAAATGTAAGTCAATGGGGACGGATCCGTTTTCTCAGGCACAATAGAAAACTGATCCGTCCCCCATTTGACTTTTAATGGAGTTCATGACGCATACGTCTTGGCTATTTAAAAGATAATACAACCGGATCCGTTCAGAACGGATGCAGACGTTTGTATTATCATGACGAAACAGTTTTTGCTGATCCATGACGGATCCAGCAAAAAAGCTGGTGTGAAAATAGCCTTAGTTGAAAGCCAGTGTCTGCGATGAGCCAATTGCCTTCAAGGACGGAAGCCTTAATGGTATAGTGTCAGAATATAAGGCCTCATGCACATATTGCCCATATTGCAGTCTGCAAATAGCGGGACTGCAGTATGCGGGCACAGGTGTAGACCCATTCATTTGAATGGCTCTGCAATCAGGAAGGTTCGGTGCAGAACGGGGGCAGGGAACCCCACAGAAGCACCACGGAGTGTTCGAACATGTTATATTTTTTATGCGGTGCGAATGGATCTCGGACCCATTCAAGTTGAATGGGTCTGGATCCGTCTGCGGAATCCACACGGATGTTGCCCATGCATTGGGGACCGCACATTGCAACGGCCATGTGCATGAGGCCTAAGGGGAAGTTTGTGGGCATGAAGTTCAGGCTTTAGAAAGCTTAGGTCATCTTATATGAAACTGGACCTCAGATTCTGGGCTGAGTTATATAGTGGAAGAATCAACTGATTTCGTTATAGCCATTTATGCAGTTTACTGTGACTAAACGCTCATGGTTTTTGGCTGCATCTGCGGTTCAGATCCAGACCCATTCACTTCAATGGGGCTGCAAAAGGTGCAGATGACACACTGTGTGCTGTCCGCATCTGAACTTCCTTAAAAAAATAAAAAAATAGAACACGTCTTAATTCTCTACAGGGGGCAGGATGTACCGTTCCGCAAAATGCGGAACACATGCGGCCGGTGTCTGTGTTTTGCGGACCGCAGCAGCTCTGGCTGTATGCATAAGCCCTAAAGCAGGTGTCTTGTTCCTCGCTGTAGTAACTTGATGCTAGTGAATACAGGTATATATCTGATATCCTCTCCTGTGCTCTGTTCTGTATGTTCTTCCGTGCTGGTAAAGCCATGACGCTGTCTCTGGGCTCCGTATAATTGGCGTACAGTACTCCTGCAGCTGGAGGATAACTGGCTGGGAAAGCCAATAGTCATGCAGCATCTGTGGAGGATGAGAGCATGATCTGATTACTTCCCAGGTTTGCTGCAAGTGCGAGGACGCATTGTTGGGAGCACACAGTGGAGGGATCTGCTTTGTGTTAGAGATTCTTCCTGTAACCGATACCTACATCCTTCCTTGTCCTGATCATTAGCCTGTGAAATAAGACACTCGCACTATGTGCACTTGATAACGTAGCTGGTGCTGGACGGATTTATTCACTGTGACCTAGTTGTTCGCAGGTGTGAATTTATAATCCATAAAACTATCATCTTCAGTTACGAATAGTGGGGGAGATTTATCAAACTGCTGTAAAGTAGAACTGACTTGGTTGCCCATAGCAACCAGTTAGATTCCAGCTTTCATTTTCCACAGCTCCTTTGGAAAATTAAACGTGGAATCTGGTTGCTATAGGCAACTAAGTCAGTTCTACTTTACAGCAGTTTGATAAATCGCCCCATTGTCCTTATTCGAGTATTGTACTGTGTATTTCCAGTTCTGGAACATTAACAGTTTATGCGAAGATACTGAATGGGATTTGTAGAGACCTGGAGAATGGGGCTGTTCGTGTCACTTATGTTAGTTAGACCCCATGCACGTGACTGTATTCATTTTGCAGTCCACGTGCCGTCCACATTTTATTTGCAGACCCAGTGTCTCCAGTGGGTCTGTGTTTTGCTTTCGGTATCTGTATGTCCATTCCGCAAATAGTTAGAACATGTCCTGTACTTGTCCACAAAATGCAGACCGCAGATCTATTGAAGTTATTGGGTCAGCAACAAATGCAGATGCAACACAGACCACACCGGTATTTTGCGGAAATGGATATGGTCGTGTGCAGGATCAGCTCAGAGGCTTCTCATATAAAATAAAGCTTCAAGAAGTGATTTTATTATTTTTTTTAATTAAAGAGGAATGCTCTTTAACAATGATTATGTGTGGGACAGGATGATGCATAATTCATAGCTTGAGAGCGATTTGTGTGAGGGACATGACAGGTATAATTAACAATCACTTCGGTGTGGGAGAGGTGTCAGTTATTTAAGGTTAACAGTTGTACTTTGCGTTCTCACAATGGCTGGGTTTACCTCCGAGTATGTAAAGCTGAATATTATAATTCCTATTATTGCATATACTGCAACATCCTAATATAGTGATGGAGAGTACTGGTGGAGAGCAGTGCACCTTGGAAAGGAGAAATGCAGTCCATAGGGCATTTCAAGGTGCAGTCCATGACACCAGCTCAAAACCCAAACCCAGATTGTAAGGCCTTATTCGCACGTCCATGACAAGACAGTCGGGTTGCAATTTTGGAATTTAACACCAGCAAAAAAAAAAATGTATCTGTCATTTATACTTTCTCTCCTGTTATGATCCACTTCTGATTTGGGCTTCCAAAACTGCACCAAGCCCTTTGGCACTATTACTGAGGTTATAATACTATGTATGCTCTATGATGCTACCATTTGTGGCAGAGTTCTCAGCTTTGCCATATGTTACCAGAATGCCTGTCAGCCCCATTGCCTATAATTGGGTCCGGTGGAGTTCTGGCCGCAACCCTGCAAATGTACTGGGATTTAGCTGGACAAAAACTGCTGCTCACGACTGTTTTTGTCCAGCCGATTCCCGGCATTCTATCCCAGAACAACTTGCCAGAGAGCTGTGCCACAAATGTGAAAGTAGCCTTAGGTTAGTTTCACACTAGCGCTAAACTGTTCCAGTAGAGGAATGGCCTGCTGGAGTTAATGTTATCTGTCATAGCTGGATACTGCCTGCAGTGGTATTTGTCCGGCCGAACCTTGCTACTAATGCTGGAAACGGGCCGGATCCCTGCTGGATCCCATTACAGTTTCCGGCAATGCTGGATGCGATAGACTCCAGCAGGCGGGTTCCTCTACCAGAACAGCCTGCCGAAAAGTTTAGCGCTAGTGTGAAACTAGTCTTGGCACTGTATGGATAGTTTTTTCATGTCTTGCACTGTCAATGAGTGGGCTATAATCAGTAGAAAGTAAAAAAAAAAGGCATGACAATGGGAGGGTGCTTGCCTTGACAGCTACCCCTAGAGAGTAGTAGGAGGAGTTCAGACACCTAAGGTGAGACCTAGACTACAGCTCTGAGACTTATCAAGGTTGACTCACTTTGCACTCTTTAAATGGGTTTTCTAACTGTTTGTAACTGATGACCTATCCTTTAGAACAGTCATCAGCATCTGATCGGTGGGGTCTGACTCCCCACTGATCAGCTCTTTGAGAAAGCCCTGGTGCTCCTGTGAGTGCCGTGACCTTCTTGCAGCTTGCCCTAGGCCAGTGAAATCGTGACCATCTTCAGAAAGGGTTTTCTCAAACTATAGATATTTCATTAGTGATTCTGAATAATTGTTCCACTTCCTAGTAACCCTATATATCTTATATTGATTCGGTTTACAACATGTCTTCTTTTGTGTGTAGGTTGCATTAGGTGGATTACTAAGTAAAAGGAAAAACCTGTGTGGTTACGTACGTTCACTAATCAGATCATATCCTCATGAGGTTCTTAGAAGGAAACATTTGTACCGTATGCCACCTGAAGGGACATATGTTTTTTGTGGCTATGTTTATGCTGATCGCCATGCTATCATCGGAAAAAACCACCTAAAGCTATTAATAATAAAATAATCTAAGAAATGCTCTCTTTCCCTGAGGTTGACAATTTGCTAAGAACCAGTAGCAGTTCTGTTTCTGAACTGTTTGTCTAGGTGATTCTGTTGTATTGTGCTGTTTTTGGTGTTTTTTTGGTTATTAATAAACCCATCTGTCCAGAGTTTTGGATTATCTATTGATGTCTATGAAATGTATTATTGTGTGCCACAAAAAACAAAAGTCGTCCTTAAATCCTAAAAAAGTCTACATTTTGGTGGGCTGTCTGTTTTGTGAGTGTCTTCTTCTTGAACATCCTTAATTGTACATCATTTTGGTCTTCTGGTTATCTGTACATGTTCTTTGTGGGTGATTGACAGGAGCAAATCTAATGCTTGTTTGAAGTCTATGCTGCATCTATGTGGCTCATAGGGTGCTATAAGAGGTTTCTGAGAAGAGTCCTGCACATCTAGTTCTACGGTAAGCATCCATTTGGCCCATTTTGTCTCCATGGTCTGGCACACAGTGACCCATCTACATTCTTTACGCTCACCACCACCTCAGACACCTTTTACCATGTGTGTTTCCTATGCTTTGTGCCAACTGTTTGCTCTCTTAACTCTAATCTCGACTGAGCTCTTATTAATACAAAATTAGCAACTTAAACAAGCCATTTAAAACTGTTTTATCCTGCCGAGCTGAGAGATAATGTCAAGGGTTGGCAAAACGAAGCTGTTTTTCATTCTCTATGGAGCTTTCGGAACGCTTATCTAAACTTTCCTTCAAGTCCTTCAGCTATTTCTTTTTTGTAAATTTTTTTATTTGACAACTGTAATGTACAGAAAATTGACTGAGATTAGAATTTAATATATTTGTTTTTAGAAAGTGAGAGTTTTTCTGTGTGAGATTTCAACCACAATTGAAAATTGTCGATGGTTGTGAGTACATTATAATACGGTTGATACAAATTCTGTAATGAAGCTGTTCCAGAACAATCTGTGCCAGCACTACCTACCTATAGTATTATTGTGGGTTGGTTTGAATGTGTGTGATAGGTTTTTGATGTCTGCTGCCCTGCCTTCAAACTCATTTAACCGGATTGTCCTCCCTGTGATATCGTCATCTTGTGGGAGATGTATGCCATACAATGTATTGGCGATTGGCACAATAGGATGTTGTCATATGCTCCTGCAAGCACCATCCAGATGGTTTATTGGGACCACCATGTTGTGACTATTTACATTCAAACACAGCAAGACTGTATCAAAACTAGTAGTAAGCAGTGCTTTCATTCATGTTGGTGCTTCCACTGATGTCATTTCTCCTTTTATATTACTATATAACTCTTGATTATTGACTCTTGTACATTAATAGAACAATGTGGTTGTGTGCCTCCGTACTGTTAAAGCTTTAGCCTCTAAGGGTTGTGTAAAGGTGACTACCCTGAATGGAGTACACTGATCGGATAGAGACCTTCATTCTCCCCTCCAGGCTAAAAGTACACTTTGGTGATAGGTGTTTTGGTCAATTATTTCCATCAGTTATTGTGGGTCAAAACCACTGAACAGGTGCAGATCTTTCCATTATACCTTATCTCTGGTTTTGGTTCACAATAACTTAAGGCCCTTTTAGACGGGCCGATTATTCTCCCTGCCCGAGCGCCGATCAGCGATATCGGCGCTCGGGCAGGGAGCCTTTACACGGCCCGACGAATCGAGCGCCGGGCCGCACGAGTGATCGCTGTATCGCTCGTGCGGCCGGGAAGCTCCATACTGTCAGGCGCACATCGCCTGTTTACACAGGGTGATGTGCGCCCGACAGATTGGATCTTTTGGTTTCTACAAAAGATCCAATCAGCCGACGAACGAGCGTTTTGCTCGTTCGTCGGCTGATTAGGGCCACTTTTACACGGGCCGATTATCGGCACTAGCGTTCCTAGGAACGATTTTTCGGCCGATAATCGGCCCGTGTAAAAGGACCTTAAAATGTGAACTCAGCCTAACATTTCTCTGTTGTCCTACTAAGGCTACTTTTAGAGTCGGTGTTTGGTCGGTGATATCCATCAGTGATTGTCAGCCAAGACCAAGAGTGGAGCCTCCACAGAGATGAGGTATAATGAATAGATTTGCACCAGGACCTGCACCTGGTTTTGGCTCACAAATACTGGGCCAAGCACTGACTGTGTGAAAGCCGCCTTGGTTGATGCATACCTTGCTGTTACACATGTGTATATATATTATGGCATCTGACGTGAAATTGTATTTTATATGCTTATTATAACTGAAGAACTCTCTGTGAAATTGCATTTATTTCCAATAGAAGTACATTCAATAAAAGCTTGAATGCCCAAGCTAGCACATGTATTATTAAAGCTCATTGCTTTTTCTTGTAGCATGAGCTTTTTGTGTATACTTTATTTATGAAGCATCTTGGCTGAACTCACATGTCAAGATTACCATATGGTTGACCTACGCTGTGGGTTGATAGGCAACCGTACTTTTCTTGCCTAATATTGCATGTATTATAAATCATGATTTTCATTCATGGAACCAATGGCTGTGCTTTCCCGTCAGGTTTTGCATAACGTTTGTGACCACCCTGATCCTAATAATTATGTGGAGAAGGTAGCTGTCGGCTGCAAAACACTGTGTGACCAACTTTTGGCAGGATGGCCACCACATTAAACCAGCTTCCCCAATGCTATTTAAAGGGAACCGGTTGCATTGAACATGCAATCTGCAGCTTGACATGTAGATTTATGGAAACAAAATTCTGTATATCTAGTAATATAGTAATATAAATCCTTGCTCTTTCCAGTAATAGGTGTCCTACTCTGTGATTGACAACTATCTTGGTACGCACATGCATGAAGGTTGTCTATCACTATGTAGGACCGCCTACTGGACACCCAAACTCCAAGTAAACGGATTAAATAAATAAGTTGTACTCAATCTTTTTCCACAACTATATATCCATCTACTTGTCTTCTGCTCTATAACATGCAACCTTCAAATTGGACTGCATGTGCAACATGTAAGACTCCCTTTACAGGGGTTGTTCCCTTATGTGGGCCTTTTCTACAGACCTGTGGTGGTAATCATACTTACCTGATCACCGCCTGTGGATTCTTTCTCCATCGCTGACCCGCTGGCTTTTGAGGTCCTGGGTCTCCACGTCAACTTCTGGTTTGACACCAGATCATGTGACCGTTGCAGCCGTTGACAGTAATGATGTGTCACCCTTAGGTTATGTCACTGGGTCATGTGATTCATGGGTGACACGTTACGGCTCTGGCCAGTAATTGACTACAGCAGCCATGTGTCTTGGTGTCAAACCAGATGTTGACACAGAGACCCAGAACCTGCAGAGCTGGGGGAACAGTGATGAAGCCAGAACCCAGTGGTGGGGATCAGGTAAGTATGAGCTTGAACCCCATGCTGTGGGGTCTGTAGAAAACATCCACAGAGGTGAACAACCCCTTTAAAGGTTAAATTACGTAATGTGAACAGTTTAAGTTCATGGATATCACTATAAACATTGACTACAGATAAGCTCTCCTCGTGGGAACCAATTACTGTCTTATATTCCGCTGGGTATTTGATTTTTCCACACAAATATACAGATAACAAACATAATGAAGCCTAAGGGAGAAGTATCATGGTAACCGAAGTGTAGGCATATTTTGCAATCCGTTCATCATTATCATTTTCTAAGGCAGCAGTGGAGGACTTGGCCATGCTTGGCGTTTCTGTGGCATAATCCAGATATATTCAATCTCATCCTTTTTATTGCTACTGCATAAGGCCTCATGCACATGGCTGTAATTTCGGTCTTCATCTGATTCGCATTTCAGTGGGGCCACAAAAGGTGCGGTCCATATCCGTATGTCTGTTCTGTGGCCCCCCGATCTTGTGCACAAGAAAAGGCATTTGTAACATATTGCGGGACCTGTGGAAGGAAATATGTGGGATGCAAACTGCTGGTATCTGTGTTTTGTGGACCACAAAAACGGATACGGTTGTGTGCATGAGGCTTTATGCTGTGGACTCTCTACCTGCAATTCCACAGCAGAAAATCTGCAGCCATGTACACCTGAAGACCTGGGGATTAGTAGGCCTTCCAAAAAGTAGAAACAATTTAGATTTTTTTTTTAATATTATGTCCTTCTGATAATACTTTATTCTGATACTTCATGCACTTACTATTAAAATATAGAACGAATTCTCAATACAAATATATACCATATGTCAAAAATACACAGAAATTCCCAGAGCCTGAGAAGGAAATGGTTGTAATTTCCACAACTATAATTTTCAGCTTTTTGTAGGCCGTTTGCTAAATTACTAATATCATATAATATAATTGATATCATTTTCTTAATTTCTCCATGAAATGTAATTGACCTTAATTTTTCATAAGTGCTGTGATTATGTGTGCCTACGAGTAGGGGCATTATTGACAAGGCAAACTGTCTAGAACCAAAAGTGAATTGGAAGGCAGTCATGGCACATTGTGATTAATTGTTTAATGGTCAGTCTTCTGGTGGCACAATGTCTTCCCATGAGCTTAGTGCCAAAAATTAGAAGACATTTTGTCAGGGGAATGCAGAAATGGCTTCCTAGAAAAAAAAAACTTTAGAATTTAGAGTTTGTTCTACCTAAAGGCTCCTTTCACACGAGCGTGATGGATTAGGTCCGGATGCGTTCAGGAAAACTCGCACCATTTTGCAAGCAAGTTCAGTCCGTTTTGTCTGCGATTGCGGTCAGTTTTTTCCGCGCGGGTGCAATGAGTTTTGATGCGTTTTTCACGCGCGTGATAAAAAACTGAAGCTTTACAAACAACATCTCTTAGCAACCATGAGTGAATCACGCATTGTATCCGCACTTGCTTCAGGATGCAATGCGTTTTGTCACTGAAGCCCCATTCACTTCTATGGGGCCAGGGCTGCCTGAAAAACGCAGAATATAGAACATGCTGCGTTTTTCACACAACGCAGAACTGATGCGTGAAAAAAAAACACATGTACACAGACTGATTGAAATGAATGGGTCAGGATTCAGTGCCGGTGCTATGCGTTCACTTCACGCATTGCACCCACGCGGAAAACTCGCTCGTGTAAAAGGGGCCTAAGTCTTTTTAAAAAGTTACATCTACTTGCCCAAAAGATCTGACTTCTTCAGGATCTGGCGTGTGGTCCACCTTAATGAAGTGAACACATATATATAGTATTGTAACTTTTTATTTTTTGATTATTGTACATAGCAATTTTCCCTAGACAGAGACCGCATTTTGTCAAAGCATGTGTTTAAATAAACAGTCTTTTCTATTTACCAGAGTTAAAATGGGACTTAAATACAGCCTGCAGATTTTTGGATTCATGGGAGGAGAAAGGTTCATCTTTGTAGCCAGACAGTGTTTTCCACCTCTCGGGCGTCTGGTTTCCTCGGCTTTATATAAGCCAGACCTAAAAGATAAAATTGGCCATAAATTAGTAAATCGTGAGTCAGAGCAACAGCCAGCATTTGATTAGTATGTTTTGGTTATTGAAATATTGACATTATATTATTCATCTGAGGTGGACTTTTTTGCAACCCTATTGGTTGTACCTTCTTCTTTCAGGATACTTCCTGAATTGATTTTCTCCAGTTAATCTCTTATAGGAGAATTTTATTGAGTGCATTATTTTGTAGCTACTGAAATCACAATGCACTAATGACATTCAAACACTCTACAGCAGGGATCTCAAACTTGTGGCCCTCCAGCTGTTGCAAAACTACAACTCCCAGCGTGCCCCAATAGCTGGCTCAGGGCCACGAGACTCTCCAAGGGGTCCAAGGTTACCAACCCTTTCTTCTTTCATACCTATATAGATTTCCATACTTTCCCCTGGTGTGTCATTTTCAGGTAGCATGATTAGTTTAGTTCAAACAGAAGAACAGTCGTGGCACTCACCAATGAGGAAATAAACCTTGTTTTTGTGACATGGCCACAGGATGTGGAGGATCAAGACTACAACCGTTTCACCTGCTCCCAAGCTTCGTCAAGGCCTTTGCCCATAGGTCTTGATAAACCATGGGAGCTTGTGAAACAGCTGTTGGTTTGATCCTTCACATCCTGTGAGCATGCCACAAAAAAGAGATTTATTTCCTCATTGGTGAGTGCCATGAATTTACTAAAGCGCAAGTGGTTTAAAGTGAGTGTGTCTGGGAGCAATAGCCGCTTTCTACTAAATGGATGATCAATTTAGGCTATTTTCATATCTGCGTTGTGCTGTCCGTTTTTGAAATTGAATCAGGGTCACAAAACGACAGCACAACGCTTCAGTTTTGTCCCCATTCATTGTAAATGGGGACAAGACTGAACAGGCCAGAACGGAGTGCACCTGAATGTATTCCATTCTGGTTTGTTGCATTCCCATGTCGGACACAAAATCGTTGCAAGCAACGTTTTTGTGTGCAGCATGGGAAACTGAAGAAGCCGGATCTGGTACCAAGAACCATGTAAGTCAATTGTGCTGGATCCGGCACCCATTGATTTACAATGGTTTTAGTGCTGGACGCGGTTTCTTCATTTTCAATATAATACAACTGGATTAATTCTGAAAGTATGCAGTGGGTTGTATTATTCAAACAGATGCGTTTTGCTGTGGTTTTGAGACCCCATGCCAGATCTCAAAACCGGACAGCAAAAATGTAGATGTGAAAGTAGCCATAGGCTTCATTCACACGTCCGTATTTTGTTTCCTTGTCCGTTCCATTATTTTCGCGGACCGTATGCGGAACCATTCATTTCAATGGGTCCGCAAAAAAAACGGAAGGTACTCTGTATGCATTCTGTTTCCATATGTCCGTATTTCCGTTCCTCAAAAAAGATAGAAAATGTCCTATTCTTGTCCGTTTTGCTGACAAGGATAGGCATTGTTACAATGGATTCGCAAAAAAAAATGGAAACACGGATGACATACGGATCCGCAAAAACGGGACGGAAAACGCATACAGACGTGTGAATGAAGCCTTAGTGTCTTGTTTGTTGAGTGGCTATGGATCATCACTGGTGGAGTATAAGGGCCCTGAGGATTCAGCATGGAGTCAGTAAACTGCGAATGTACAATATATAAATCTCCATTTTATCAAAATGAGTCTTTGTGCAAGAGATTGTGTATGAGATAGTTAAGGACCAGGGGGAAGTGCACTATTTCACTTTTGATAGAATGGAAGCAGTTTAGATAGGTAGTATTGTATGTATTAACTTTTTTTCCTCTTTTTGTCTAATTTTCAATTGAGCAAGCCCCCGGCATACTCCAGCCTCTCAGGTTGCAATTCTTCCCTGTCTGATGGTTCAGAGATCAGAGGTTCCTGCATGTTGAATCTGGCAGCGCCAGGGGCCAGTTTCTAACAGGGTGACAGCATTTTTAATTTAACAACGCCGCCTTTGATGTTCTTCAAATATTTATAGGCAGGTTTAGATAACTCCTACAGGGATATTATTAATTTATATATTTTCTAAGTAGTTGCGTGTCACACGGCCACTTCAGTTTTAATTAAAGAGTGCATCACAACTATATTACTGTATTTTTAAATAATCATGGGGCGATTTAATATCATATGTAATTAATGCAACTACTATGGTTTTATAGAAATGCAGGTTTCTTTAGTTTTCTTAAAGGGGTTGTCCGAGTTATTTTTTTGTTCTTTATATGTTTCTAACTTGTCAGGTATAACAACTTTCCCATATACTTTGTGTTTCTAAAGCTGCTGGTTTCTCAGAGTTGACTGAGGGTCACATGACCTGTGATGTCACCTTATCTCTCTGCTCTGTGATGTTTCGTTCACAAGCCTCAGAGTTCAGATAACAGTCTGTACACGAGACGTCACTGGCCACGCCCCCTTTCTTTGCCGAGCTGCTATCTGCTCTCTCCCTGGATTCCTTCAGATAAAACATTAACCCCTTCAGCCAGAACACACTGAGGGCTCAAGGCTTTACAACAAATAGTAGCTGCAGCAGTGAGAGGAGACAAATGCTGGGCACAAGAGCTGTAGAGGAATTGTATTGTACAAGAACAGGTAGGGAGAAATTCCTGTATGTATTAGCAGTGTCATTGTACAGCTGGGACTTGTAGTCCTACACATACAACATGCTGCTGAGTATTCCAGCAGGCAGACATGTCACTCAGCACTTGTATTCATTCCCTTTGCAGAGAGGGGGGGAGAAGGGGGAGGGGCTGAGATTGTTGTTATTGCATGTAAACAAAGACCAGAAGAGAACCAAGGAAATGAGGAAATATGGATTTTTTTGCCTAAAACTTGCTTAACTTAGTTATATATTGCTGCCCATCAGATTTACAGTGCTATATATTTTTTGTCATAACTCGGACAACCCCTTTAAGGTCCCTGATGACTTTTATACATATGTATATCATAACATCATTACACAACTTATTACTCTTAATTCCAGCTGCAACTGTTTCAGTGGTTGATGTATTATCTTTTAAAACTTTGATTTTTGCTACTAGATTTTTTCTTGCCAATAGATTCTTTAAGTATTGGTGTATATGTAAAGGCGGTATTCCCATTTCATAAAGTTATAGCAATCAATCAGTGATCGGTGGGGCACTGACCTCTGGGCAATCCACCGATCCTAGGAATAAAGGGGCTGCAGGGAGTAAGTATTGCCCTCCCATGTTCTACAGTAAAGACATGAATTATTTTATGTTGTCACTCACCAAATACTACTTTGCTATACTTTGCCAACACACGTACGAGGTAAAATGATGATAACCCATTACATGTTCATATGCCGGAGTTGGCTGTAGGTATTGCTTGATCTGTACACCAGCAACACAAGTTTTTGCTCTTGACTTTTTTTATGGTGTACGCCTTGATGATCAAATACTTTGGTATTTCAGCCTTCACTAAGTCACATTGTATCAGAAGGGAACACAGTTTGTGCCGTAGTTGAGTCTTTTAAGCGGATTTACAGGAATACTGCCTTGTAATATTTGCTAAAACACGAAGGGTAAAAAGTATGATGACCCAGTATATGTTCATTTGGAATTGCCAATTTTGGTTTTCTCAGCAACCCTGGATGAGATGGATGGTGGGTGAATCAAATCATTGGAAACGCATTGCAAACTGGTCTCCAACCATTAAAAACGCTATATGATTTATGATCTCAGTTGCCTTTCAATGCCAACCATATGTTCATAACTTAGTTTGACTTCTTTGACTTCATCCACCAATAGTAGCTGTAGAGCCATCTACCAAACATAGTCCATTGGAAGTCTATAAGCTGTAGATTGGACTTGCTTCTGTGTGGCCAAATTGCTCATGGCTTTACATAAACTCTGTTCAGAAGTTTATTGTACTATCCGTGCATCATCTTGTAAAGTGTAAACTTGTCTAAGAGACAGTATACAGTCATAAATGTAAAAAATATGGCATCTACCAATCATACAGCAAGCCTAGGCTTTGGAATCATTGTGTTTTAATGGGTTGTTACTGTTTGGGAACTTAGTATCAGGATTAAAATGGATTCAAAAGAGGGAAATGAAGAGCTTAATTCACATCCCACTGTGCACTATGACACCGCTATACCCCTGCAATAAGGTGAATTGAATGCTAGTTAAGTCCTAGGATCCAGGAAGACATAGCTTCTCTGCTTTTACTGCTGGCGCCTTACTATGAACACACTGTACACATTGCCGTCTGGCTCATATTTGTCATATAATATTCATCTTTGAGTTAAATTATGTCGCTGATATGTCAGTAAGATTAAAGAAGAACTCACGCAAAAAAAATGTATTCCATGTCCTGCTAGAAATGTACATGCTGTAATCTGTAGTGAATGTCATTTTCTTACCAGTAGCTGAATTTTTGAGTTATATCATCCTGAAGTTTCTTATCTGTGTCATGTGACTAGGAATTAGACCCACCAACTCACACAGCACCTTATGTGTGGACAGGAAGTCTAATTTTCTATGTATTCCTATGGGGAGCCTCACTTTCAGTCTCATAGGAATGAATAGAGAAGTGACTGGCTGCCTGTCCTGGGTCAGTTGGAGATCAGGGAGTTGGTCACATGACCCAGCTACAATAAGAAGATAGTGGAAACTCTCAATGTCAGCCTCTGATAAGAAAATGACATTCACTACAGATTATATCATGCACCTTTCTAACAGGTCAGAGAATACATATTTTTGCGGGAGTTCTTCTTTAAAGAACGTAATTGTAATTTCTAGGGACAGTGCTAGGTTTTATAGACTCCTCTTAAGTATGGAAAATTGCACGGTACAATTCCTCTTATGTTCTATTAAGGCTCTTTTTATTGATCTCTTACTATACACTTGGTTTTATAGAGCAGCCTTTATTATATGCTTTAAGTATCCCGATCCATTCTGAATAGTGAAAAATGATCTGGAGTGTATTAGAAGGAGAATTGATATAATAACCAAACACACAACCCATTTATTAGAGTTTTTATATTTCAGAAACTAGAAGAAAAGTATATTACTACATAGCAGTTTGTTTTTATAGTTGACATAATTGTAAAGTTGAGCACCAGTTAATTCAATCTGCACACCGCTGGTGACCCGGTGGACTTGGGCAGCTTTCTATAACTAAATAGTACGGGTGGCTATAAGAAACTTTGTAATGTATTTGTTAAAGAAAAATGCCTCTATCTGCTTTTATCAGTCTGTTTTGCAGTTTCATCCTTTTTTAACATTGATGTCTATGGAGGTGGGAGCTGCTGGATGAGAGAGATATATAAACTACAGTTTATTAGCTGTGCTACACTAGGCACTTTTAACTAGAATAAGGCTCTACCACTCTTCAGAGTGAAGTAATAAATCACTTACTAGCTGGCAGCAGCATCCTCATTCCCCTCCACTCTCCATAGACTTTTGTGCGTGAGGATGGAGACTGAGATGGGAGCTCTTGAAGATTAGAAGCTGAGTGAAGGGAAAGGCCAGAAAAGCACCCCGGGAAGCCCAGGCGGAAATATAATTCTTAACAATGTCTGGACCCATGAAAGGTCCTCTTTAATAAAACAGTTTCCTTTATTCACCTGTACTATTCATTTCTAAAAGCTTGATACACTTAACCGTGTTCTGGTATTTTAGGGCATCATTGTGGGTCATTGGTTAAATACTTTCACCTTGAAGGAATAGAATTCAATCTGTCCAGAGCCAACATCTGCGTATTTGCATGTTCTCCTCTCTCTTTCATAGGATTCATTTCACAGTTTACAACATTCTGCCATTTCAAATGAATGCACATTGCTGAAGAAGATGATGATGCCATACAGCATAGGCAGAGGTAATTGACACCATTTTTGGTTGAGTCTGTGAAGAGACTCAGGGTGACATATGGGTTCACGTAATTGGATTGGTTGGATATTATTCACCATGTGGCCCAGGCTCAATTTTTAAGATGCAGAGAGTAAACTCATGCCAGCTGGTCAGACAATAGGTGAGATTCCGGTGCATGGGATTCTCTTCAAAAAACATGTACAAATCTAAAACTGGGAAGTTAAAAACATATTGACTTTATTTCAAAATGTAAAAGTTCCAGTGGCAAAAATGTACTGTGTTAATTCCAATGCGTTTCAGTCATCACAGCAATATTGGTCATGGCAGGTCTGATATTGTATAACTTTCACAGGTAGCAGTTAAAATTGATTACTTGAGATAACTGTGGTGACAGCAGACAACCTAGACCAGTGATGGCTAACCTTTTTGAGACCGAGTGCCCAAACTGCAACCCAAGGACCCACTTATTTATCGCAAAGTGCCAACACGGCAATGTAACCTGAATACTACAGTCCAGTATAGTATATATGCTATGTATTTTATCACTTAGCTATAATATCCTGCCTACATTCAGTTCACTACCTGTGCTGGTCATAGTGCGCCCTGCGCTGATGAATGGCACGAAAGGTCTAAGGGCCCATTCACACGTCCGGAAAATGGGTCCACATCCGTTCCGAAATTTGCTGACCCATTAATTTTCAATGGGGACGCAAAAGATGCGGACGGCACACTGCCTCACTTCCGGTCCGAGGCCCCACAAAAAAATAGAACATGTCCTATTCTTGTCTGGAGCCACGGACAAGAATAGGCATTTCTATAGTGCCGGCACATGGCCAGTGAGCGTGTTTTGCGGATCCGCAAAACACATGTGGATGTGTGAATGAAGCCTAAGACATACTGATACGCCATAGACTTTTTCAAAGGTGCGGGTGCCGATAGAGAGGGCTCTGAGTGCCGCCTGTGGCACCCGTGCCATAGGTTCGCCACCACTGACCTAGACCAAAGTCAGGTGCTAAAGAATGTTCCTCCTTAAAGGGGTTATACCATGACTGATGTAAAAAAATAGAAATCAGATGTCCTATTGTACATGACAGTCTCTTTCTAACAAAGCTAGAGCAATCCCTGTACCTCACGTGGATTCAGAGATCTCCCGTTAGATTCTCTTCAGGCACGCTTCTCAGGAGGCCTGTCATATCTGCAGTAGCTCTTTTCCTGCCACTGTTAAGGCTTCTGACAGTGGATATGGCTGGTTGCAGTTGAAAGATAGAACTGAGCATGTGCATCCACCTCTTTGAGATGGACATGCACATTGCAGTACAGATTAAACACTAGGGGACACCATTATAATGAAGTAAGGAGAATATCTCACAACTGGAACATTTTTGTAAGGCCACTTTCACACTAGCGTCAGCAGGATCCGTTTGTGAGATCCGTTCCAGGGTCCTGAACTGATCCGTTTGCCCCTAATGCATTCTGAATGGATAAGGATCCGTTCAGAATGCATCAGTTTCCCTCCATTCCGCCTCCATTCCGCTCTGGAGGCTGCATGCAGCATTTTGGTGTCCGCTTGACCGAGCGGAATGGAGGCGGATCCGTCTCCACTCCAATGCAAGTCGATGGGAGCAGATCCGTTTGCTAATGTACAATAGCAAACGGATCCGCTCCCTATGTAACTTTCAGTGGAGATCAGAACGGATCTGTTTTGCCTATGTAAAAGATAGGCAAAGTGGATCCGTTCTGAACGGATGCAAATGAATGCATTATAGGAACGGATCCATTTGTGAGCGCCTGCACGGATCTCACAAACGGATCCGTCCTAAGGCTGGTGTGAAAGTAGCCTAACAAAGTAAAATACAATTTTTAATCTTAGATTAGAGGCAATAAAGCATTGTGAAGTTAAGAATTTCTAATCAGTAACTGTTACAGCGGCAGGACTAATGTGTATGTGTAGCTCCTGACCACTGTTGGGGGAGAGAAGGATGAAACATGTTGATCTTCTGATCCTTTTATTCTCCATAAAGTAAGCTGCCACCAAAGGTATCTGGCAACACCTTACTCCTATCTTCCCATTGAGAACACATACGCGAATGACCGGTTGAATGTGTACATTAGAGATGAGTGAATCGATTAGCTAGTGTATATGTATTGGGGGGAGTCTGATAGATAGACATGGACTGAACAAGCATTCTGACACCAGCTATTGAAGATGTCTGGACACCCTAAGGCCTCTTTCACACGGGCGTCTCGGATTCAGTCCGGATGCGTTCCGGAAAATCCGCACCAATCCGCACGCAATCGCAGTCAGTTTTGACTGCGATTGCGTACGTTCGTTCAGTTTTTTCCGCGCGGGTGCAAAGTGTTTAATGCGTTTTTCACGCGCGTGATAAAAAACTGAATGTTTACAAACAACATCTCTTAGCAACCATCAGTGAATCACGCATTGCATCCGCACTGCGTTATTCATGCAGCCCCATTCACTTCAATGGGGCCAGGGCTGCATGAAAAACGCAGAATATAGAACATGCTGCAATTTTCGCGCAACGGCGAACTGATGCGTGAAAAACATCGCTCATGTGAAAGGCCCCATTGAAAAGAATGGGTCAGGATTCAGTGCGGGTGCAATGCGTTCGCATCACGCATTGCACCCGACCGGAAATCTCACCCGTGTGAAAGGGGCCTAAGGATTCCATACTCCTGGAAATGTAATGCTTCTTAGTTTTCTGACCCATCTATTGAACGAGTCTAGTTGCTGGTACTTTGATATTCACAGGTTTTTAAGTGTGTGAATGTAATAATGGTCTATCAATAATGAGGATATGTGGAAGGTACCTTAGGCTGATATACAGCTAGGTATGTACATGGACCCTGGTATCAGAAATAGAGTGACAAGACTTTAGCAATGGTGGTTGTAGGTGCTGCCTGATATACACACCATTCTGGACAAGTATTATTGCCCCATCTATTCTATGATGTACATATTGGTAGTTCATCCTTCACAAAGTCACTTTGTATTAGAAGGAAATCAAACTTGTCTCTGAGTGGCATGACCACTCTGGGTATATAAATGATCCATCCTTTCTATACACTGCTATGGAAATGCCTGGGAATGTGGTATCCTTCTTTTGAAGGTGGTGATTAGTAATGTTCTAATAATACAGGATTTCATGGCTTGGCCTTACTCACTTCATAGTGTCGATTGGCTTGTTCGCTGCATGTTGGAGGCCCAGCGATGGGTTGTGGCATGTTTTGACATTGTTTTCTTGCCAAGGCCGGTTGGATAAAGCAGAGGAATTCTTTTTTTTTTTTAGCTGGAGATTTGCAATATAGTTTCAATCTTTGGAAATGACCAGAAGGCTTTCTCGAGGTTGACCATACTGCACTAGCGTTAGCATGTGCATTATAAGCCAGAAAACGAGGAGTCTTGAGCAATGAATAACATGCAGAGATGTATTGTATAATTATAGGCTGCTGAATCTTGGCAGTAGATAAAAGATGTTTCATATATTTCCAGCCTTTGACGTAATCTAGGTATGGTCTTGGTGATTTGCTTACAAAAGTACATCTGCTCCTGGAAGAAGAACCATCATAATATGTGGTACATCACTAAACAAGCAGTTAATGATTATTTCTAATTGTATATTTGTTTGCATAAATGGATTATTACAGGATAAGGTACATTGTGTAACTCATTGGGTTATAGTTACTATTAGGCTTGGAGGCCAGTTACTACACTACCGCGTTAGCTACATGTGTCCTGGCATTTTTCTAGGTCTGTAAATGCCTGAATCCATTTCTTTGTAGTCTTGTCTGCCAACATCTTGCCTGTTCATGAACATGGTGCCCAGCTGATATGATGTATGGGGTACTTTTATTAAGACTTCAAAGGTCTTAATAAAGCCTTAAGCTGGCGGTGGATCTGCCAGAGTTATGAAGAGGCCTCAGACTTTGGTAGATCCTCCACGAATTCTATATGTAAGACAGCTTCCACCATTCTACTTACGGTATAAGCTTGCCAAACATGAGAACTGTTATCTCTTCTCCTACCAAAAATGGGCGTGCCGAAGGTTGCTGATTCGGTTGAAATCAGCAGTTTGGTCTGATTGATGTTTAATGGGTATGGACAGCTGTAGGTTACTTTTGGTACAATTTGCACCCCATACTAAAGGAAGATGGTACAGAGCAGCTTGGGGAAGGACTGGTCCTATAGTTTTTGTCACATTTTTTTAATTTTTTTATAACACGGTTCTCTAATTGAGGTATTTGACCTTTACTTTTGTGAATGAATAAAGTTAAACTCAAGTATAATTATATACATATATATAGTAAAGGGAAATGTGTTGGGGGAGGGGACGCTTGGTTGCCTTTGAGATCAATCCTGTGAATACCTTCCACAATGCTCTTCCCAACATGTCTGACTCCTGTGTCCTGCTTTGCATGGCTATCAAAGCACTTGTTCTCTCGTAAATGAGTGCCTGGGGCTCATGCCTGCACACTGCATACTGTGAGAAAGGCAACACCCTTAGCAAAGCCCCCGCTCCAGATTGGATTGCACTAGCCTGGGAAGCCAAAGCATCCTTTCTAGTGGAGTTAGGTTACCTCCCCTTGAAAGCAAAGCTGAGTAAATTGACTCCAGTTATAAGCAGACACCATGTGGTTAAATAAAAAAAAAAATACGGAGCTGGCTGGTATCCCAAGATCTGTGGATCCGCAGTAGAAATGACTTAATAGAAACTTTAGCTTCCCACTCCTGTGAGTTTGGTTCCAGGTGGAGTGTTGCCGGCATTGGCTACAACATCAGAAGGAGTTTTGCATGCATGACACTGTGCCAGTGCCATATAAAAATTTAAAATGCAAATCTTTATCAGTGTAAACTTTAGAGTTTTATTTGTGCAAGCATACAAATGACTTAAATCCAGAAACGCAGAACTCATGATATGACTTGAATCTGTAACTTTAGCTTCATATGTTTTTTGACCTTCAGATAACTGGAATGTTTTTAGGGTTACTTTTTGGTCTAAAATTCAAGATTGTTGTTACTGGAATAGTTACAGTGTGCAACCACTGTGCCAACCAATGGATTTGACTTAGAGCTAAACAGAAGGGAATTATCCAGGTAGTCCCCTGGTATTCACTGTTTATCCCCTATACAGGGATCTGGACTTTACTGCAGGTAATGCACAGGCAGCGACCTCCTGGAGTAGACTCCGTGTGGTTGGCTGCTGACTCACGGTAGTCAAGAGACACCATATAACTTCTTTCTGCAACTCCAGGATACATTTTTTTTTTTTTTTAATTTGAAGCCAGTGTCCGTTTAAATGCCGTCATCTGTACAGATTGTCATCTAGATGTCAATAAAACAGGAGCTCAGCCTATTTTACAGCCTCAAAGCAGAACATGGGGGGGTGTTCTGCATCCATGGCAGAACTGAAGTTGACTTCGGTAGATTTGGTCACCACTTGAGCTTTAAAGTTCTCCTAAAGATCTCTGAAAGATCTCCTTTCTATATTTTGGATGCTTAGGACAGTGGGAAAGTCTGGTTAAAATGTTGATTCCCATTGTAATAGCTTCCAACCAAAAATATTTAGAACCACTTGTGGTTGTCCTGCATACAGGATTGGTATTGCTTATTATTTTAGACTGATTTCTTTGTCGCCTTAGTTGATGATAATTTAAATAATGGCATCTATAAGTTGCACATAGCAGTTCAATAAAGCATAAGCTCAGTTGCTCTGTACAGCCCCCCAAACTGTATCTTGGGGTTGCTCTTCAGCGCTCTGTGCACACCTTATGGAAAGGACGCGTGTGTCACTTCAGAAGGAGAACATGTAGGTAGGGTTTTGGGCTTTTTCGTGGTTTGTCACCAGGTAGAGACTACACGTCCCTTGTGACATGACCATAACAAAGCAACCATAAGATACTGAGACTGCGCTAAGGTGTGGTGTAGATCCAGACAAACTTGAATGCAGGAGCGGCCATTTTTATCTGCTGAGGTCCTGTATAGGCAGGATATGTAATTTCTACTCTAGCATATATTGGCACTGTGAAGCAAGTACAGTTACTTCCAGGTTCTTATAAAGCTGCCCCTCCTTGCTATTACTCTAAATACGGCAGGAGAAGTCGGTATAAAAAAATGATAAACTTTCAAAGGTTGCGCTTTACCTTTTTAATTTCCTCTAATTGGCTTTAATAACTGTAATTACTATTTTACCACACAGTGCATAAAATATTCTGCTATCAGTCTCCAAGCAAAACAGGAAGGATAATGAATATTAATAATGCGATTGACAAATCAACAGTATGCCACTGTCTGGAGTGGTTTACAGAACCGATTACGTGGCCAGAATGCCGGGCAGAAAATGAGGGATTATTAGCTGGAATACCACATTCTGATTCATTTCCATCGGAGTTACTTGAGCAATGTATAGGCGGGGGTATGTTTGAGAAAAGCCACATTTTTAAGTCTGCACAGTTTTTGATTAAACCCCAGGAGGCGTATGAGATTTTAGAAACATGGCTGCAACAGCGCCACTCTTGTCCATGTGAAGTATAGCAGCTCAGCCCCATTGTTTTATTTTTAGTCTGTACTAATAGCAGGATCAACCCTATTAAACCAGCTTTAAAGGGCTTGTCTCATCTGAGACATTGGTGCCATATTGCTACGATATTCTACCAATGACAGTGCTGCCATTTTCAGCAGCTCCATGTGGTTTGCTTAAAGGGAGTCTGTCACCTCATTTTCACCTATATAACTAACAGCACTGCCCCACAGAAGATTGCAGACACATCCCAGACATACCTGTGTGCACTGTGTGTCTGTATTACATGTCCAGAAAAATCACTTTTATTCTGCAGGAAAACAGCTCCCAAGTGCCCAGCTGAAAGTGAAGGTAAAAACAGCTTTCTCTCCTGACTCGATTTCGAACAGTTATATCTTCTGATATACTGGATATAATACTGCTGGATATAATGATTTTGCTATAATTTTAAAGCTTGGAATGCCAGCTTTCAAAGAAGGTCATAACCATTTTTCTTTCTGCTACCAATCCCAAGATATGAGCTGCTAAAGCAGCCCTCCCCTCTTCGGTCTGGTTTGCAGCAGAGCTGGGCACTTGGGAGCTGTTTTCCTGCAGAATAAAAGTGCTTTTCCTGGACATGTAATACAGACACACAGTGCACACAGGTCTGGGATGTGTCTGCAATCTTTTTTGGGGCAGTGCTCTTAGTTATATTGGTGAAAATGAGGTGACAGACTCCCTTTAAGTTTGAACCTACCTGCCTCTATATGTGGTTTGCATATAGCAGCAATATGATATCGGAAATAGATGTGATTAAACCCCTCTAGGGGGAAGTACCCATTGATGTACTGATGCGGACCTCAAAAAACATACGATCTTATGCATGAGGCATTAGGCCGATTATTTGGATGAAGATAGTGGCCTATAGTCTATAGTCATTTGTGGTTCAGAAATGTGCAGCTATACTACATTCAGAAATCCTTTAACTTAGGCTCCATTCACACATCCTGTTTTTCTTTCCTGATTCGATCCTGATCCTGATCTGGATCCGTTCATTTCAATGGGTCCTGAAAAAATCTGGATCGAATCAGGAGAGAAAAACGTGTGAATGGAGCCTTAGGCAGATTTCACACAGTCAGTGTTTGATCAGTGATTTTCATCAGTGATTGGGAGCCAAAACCAGGTGTGGCTCTAAACATAGAACAAGTGCAAATCTTTCCATCATACCTCATCTCTGAGTAGGAGGCTACACTCCTGGTTTTGGCTCACAATCCCTGATGGAAATCGCTGATCAAACACTGTGTGAAATCTGCCCAAGGTAAAGGATTTCTGAATGTGTAGTATAGCTGCACACTTCTGAATCACAAATAACTATAGACTCTCAAAGCACTTATTGGATGACTACTCCATAGTGGCCTATAGACATCAGTGGAAGTACTGTAGTAGTAATATCTCATTTACATTGGCATTAGGTGGGCGGTGGTTTTATTAGGCTGAATGCACAACAAGTTTTGCGGCAGTGCAAGGGTTAATGGGCATGAATGGTTAATGGAAGCGGGTGGCGGTGCATAAACCTGTGCAGCCAAAGCCATAATGATCCTTTCAAAAACCAACACCTTTCCTCCAGGCTGATTGAAATGCTAAGATCAAAGCATACACACTCACAGACTCACACACACATCCTTCAAAGCAATGCACTATTGATACTGAAAACGGAAAAGCTGTTGGTGATGTAATATAGCTTTTTATTTCACCCCCCTCTTCGCCTCCCTCCCTTTCTCTCTCCCTCTCTCTGTTTAAACAAAGGCCGCCCTTGTTTATTTAGAGAAGCAAAGTGTGCTGAGAGCCGAGGAGGGAGGCAGGAGAGATACCCAGGTATTTCAAACTGCAGCCTGATTTTGGGGAATGCTGCCAGATATCGGAGGTCGGCCGCCACCCAGGTTGATTTTGAGCTTGCCCCCTCACATCCTGCTGCTTCTTGCCTTTTGTGCTTATTAAAATGTAACCTTTTAGCTGCAGGTGAAAACAAACACGTGATTCTGAAAAGGTTAAAAATATTTGAGTGACGTACCTTTACCGGGCTTTTCTTAGATCTGGGCTAGTTAACGGATCACAGTCAAATTCTTTTATTCTAGCATTAAGCAGGTATTTTAGTTACTTGGTTCCACTGGTTCAAAAGAGGCGTCAAAGAAGGTATTTATGTTAAATTGGAGAGACCAAGAGGAGGAGTGGTTGTCTGCCACTTACAGTGCTGTTCTACCACCTCTCCGGAGTGGTTGTCTGCCACTTACAATGCTGTTCTACCACCTCTCCAGAGTGGTTGTCTGCCACTTACAATGCTGTTCTACCACCTCTCCAGAGTGGTTGTCTGCCACTTACAATGCTGTTCTACCACCTCTCCGGAGTGGTTGTTTGCCACTTACGGTGCTGTTCTACCCTCTCTCCCGAGGCAGTTTAATCAAACCTAATATGTTAAGTCGTTCAAATGCAATCAACATCTTACCTCCATGACTGAATCACGAGTCACCAGTATTCGGTGCCGAAGAGATTTTGTACACGCCATTCTAATTGAGAGAGCCAGTTGAATGACTAACAAAACTTCTTCAAGAAAAGAAAATACAAGAAGTCCAGTTGCTGTGACTTACTACTGATAGTAGGTAGACTGCTTCTGGTCGGAGCCATATGATTAGCAAGAAACTGATATGCCATCCCTTACTAGGACTAGATTACCCTTAAACAGAACTTTGTAGCAGCCAAATGAAGAGAGGTTTTGGGCTATTGGGCATGTTTTTTGTTCATTTCTGTAATGGAGGCTGTTTGGTTGAGAAAACCCATTTTCAGATACCCTCTTATAGAATTGAGTTAATAGAGATTGTGCCTCCTTTAGAACCTCCACCAATTAACCAGAGAGGAGAGCAAGCATCATCTCAATGTTTGGAGGAGGCAAGACCTTAAAGGGGATGTCCAAGTTCCCCCACTCAGCCCCTCTGACATGAGCATTTCATGCTCCAATGCTCTAGCTTGTCCTGCGCTGTATCGCACAGAGCAAGGGCTTTTTTATTTACAGTTTCCACTACTAGGCATAGGCTCTTGCCTAGCAGTGTTCCCAATGACATCACCAACACTGATGGATGGGCTTTAGCACTGCCCTAGTTGTTTTACAAGCATGCCCATTAGTGCTGGTGACGTCACCGGGAACGCTGCTAGGCGGATTCCTCTGCCTAGCTTACCCATGGAGAGCCGTGATGTCACCGCAGGGCAAGGGAGAGAATCAAAGCATGAAATGAGTAGAGGAAGAAGGGGATATGACTTGAGACCACTTCAGCCAGTTCTTTGGCTATAGAAAGTCAGCGCTGCTGTCAGGGGTGGGCACACAGATTCAGATCAACGGGCACATGTAATTCATTATTTCCCCTGTGGGGGTGCTGCAGGAGAATTGAATGCTTGCTACCAGGTTGATCTGTAAATTATAGCTGCTGTGCAGGGTCCCATCAGTTCAACAGTCTATAAGGGCATCTTTGTAAGAAAATAATTGTGGAAAGATTTCTCGTTTTGTAATATAATTTCTGCATATTATATCATTGAACCCATTGATAATGCCAGTTTCACTCGCTGATCATTGTTTTTTCGTACACGCAGTTTTTTTTTGCTCACGTGCTCCTTGTTTTTTTGTTTTTTTTTATATAATAAAGAAAAACTGACCTTTTCTCTGTAGTAGGACGTTTCTCTTAAGTGCCAGCGATTGGTTGTCTTGTGGGAACAGCGGGACATTACTAAAGGTTATGAAGATAAGTTGATTTACTACCCAGGAAGTATCCTGCATTCATATCAGTCTCCACATGTTGAGTTTTATGAAGCTTGTTCTGTGGTGACAATTTCCATGTGTCATTTGCTGTCATGACTTTTTAATTAAGCAGTGACCTAATTTGCAGGAGCGGCACAAAAAAAAACAAAGGGAAACATTGTCATGCAGATATTTAGATATAACACATGAACATAAAATCATCTGCCTTGTCACACTTTGTAATTCTGCTCTCCTCAGCAGGTATGCCCCAAATAATGGCATACCAGGGGTTCATATTATTCATATTATGATGTTACATGGCCATGATGTGCATGACTTGGATTTTCTTATTTTTGAAAAGAGTACAACCAAGGGTTTGCAGAACCTTTTACTTACGGATGGAGCAGTCTCTAACGGCATGGTATCATGTCACAAAATCCATAGAAAAAGTCCAGTAAAAGTTCATGCAACTGTTTAAGGGCTGGATTGTCAAGATAAGGATTGGTACATATCTTAGTGCATTCTTGAGGGGCCATGCGCATTCGATAGAAGTAGGTTAACGGTTCAGCAAGCGATCGCCTGGTGTCATTTTCCTTTCAAACATACTCCGGACATCTTCCAGGCCGTGATCAAGGTCTTTGGTTAAGACCGAAATGTAGGCCATTCTCCTGTATATATTAATTCATGGATGGATGAAATAAATCACTAATTGCATACCACTTTTCAGAGTGCGGTGGTTCTACCCATATTCGATTGTTTTGCAGAGACATTTAAAGGCCCCTATACGCATCAGTTGTCGGGGGTTCAACCGACCGTCTATTGTGTGTAGGGAGCTCTCATATCTCCACTGATAGACGATGTCGGGGACAGGTTCCCTTGTTCTCCAGGGAGCTAAACCACCACCAGGAGTGTTTAGCAGTGGCGTTCTCCGCTATCCGTATACATTGTCAACCGTTCCGAAAGTGTATGGTGGAGGAGCCAGGAGGGAGTTGAGAGAGATTCTCCTGATAGCTATTGAATGTGTATGGCAGGCTTTAGTCCATCTTGGCCATTGCAGTCGACATGTTCAGTGACATTGGACCAAGGACAAACATTTTTTTATTAATGATAAGATTGTTTCTAGAGAGAGATGTTTTGTATTAATTTAGTTCTTCAGAGTATGATGGGTGTGCTTAAGAGTCCATTCACATGTCAATGTGAATGGGTCCACATCCGTTCTGCAATTTTCGGAACGGGCACAGGCCCATTCATTTCAATGGGACCGCAAAAGATGTGGGCGGCACACAGTGTGCTGTCCGCATCCGTAGTTCCATTCCACAGCCCCACAAAAAAGCATGTCCTATTCTTGTCTGTAGCCACGGATAAGAATAGGCATTTCTATCAAAGGGCTGGCCATGTGCGGTCATGGCTGGTGTCCATGTTTTGTGGATCCACAATTTGTGGACCTCAAAACACTTGCGGTAGTGTTAATGGACCCTAAATCGCAGGGATTGACATCTTTATTGCATAGCCTGTCCACAAGAGGGCTATACAAAAACCTATGTAAGTATGTTGTTATAGGAAATCCTGCCCCAACCTACCTTTTTATTTTCTATAAAATATGAAACAATTTCTGCCGTTTTGCCCCGTCCCGCATCCTTAAGCTTAGATTATTTTCTTACAGTCAGTGGGTAAGGATTGGTTCTGCAAGTGTGGGACGCAGCTTCACCTTGAATTACAAGAGTATTACTGGGCCCTTTTGATGTTCTTCCCCACTTCCTGAGTCGTCTCAATGCCTCTTTGATGGATTATTGTATTTTGCCTTTTCAAAGCTCTGGTATTGTGTGTCTGGCTAACAGTAAAACAAAAGCTTCACGTTCCCATCTGGTTCTCTGCGCAGTGACCCTGGGAAGAGACGTGCAGATATAAAATGGTGGTTTGGTAGGGAGACTGTTAAATGTCTTGCCATCCTTGCGAACTGTATTGAGGTTTAATACATCACCTCGACTTTCTTAGGGGCTATGACTTAAGAACATGCTCAGGACATTAGTCAAGAAGTGATGAAATGATTGCGGTACTGTGTTATCTGGTGTAAAATTCTTGGGTGTTGTGTGTTGATGGCCTAGAACTACAGGTGGGATTTGTTAGGCCATTTATTTCGCTGAAATTGGTGGAATTCTCCGAAGTTACTAGAACTCCAGCATTGTTCTCCTGATGTTGTATGTAATGTGAATAATCATTGATGACAGTAGAGACAAATGAGTCATGCTGAACCAGTGATGTGGTTTGTAATATACATACATCTATGCATTGTATGAAGGGAAATGGAAGAGAGGTCAAAAGATCATGTCTGAGCTACATAGGAACATAGCTGAACGCCAAAGTCCACTTATGATCAAAGTACCTTACAACCCAAAATGAGGTACTGAATATGACGTGTCTAGCACTGGGTGTAGTTTATGCTTCCAGTGTCATAGTCTTATTTATCTGGGATCCCAACGGTGTGATGGTTGATGTGGAAAGCGCACGAAATTTTTGTCTTCGCTGTCAATTTCTTAAGATTTTGGGTGTATTTATGATGCATACCTTTACTTATTTGTATGCCAATAGTACATTTAAATGCATTAAACTGATTAACAAAGTGTCTAATTCCTCAGCTTTTTGCGCCCTGCTTGTATGATCTAGAGCAGGGATCAGCAACCTTCAGCACTCCAGCTGCTGTGAGACTACAACTCCCAGCATGCACACTTATTTTCATGTTATTGTAACTCCCATAGAAGCGAGAGGAGGATTCTGGGAATTGTAGTTTCAGAACATCTGGAGTGGCGGAGGTTTCTGATCCCTGATCTAGAGCAATACAATACTTATATGACCAGGAGGAGGAGGATGCAGCTGCAGTTGTCTTTCAGAGTGTATCTGTAAGACTGCATGCCTAGCACACAGCTATTACATTGTTCCTAGAAGAGCCCACTACCCGAGCAAGGATGAATGGAGAGGGTGTGAATTTACAGATACCAGACCCAAACACGTAAGTTTAATGGAACATTTCTTGGAGCAGTACTATTACTAGTTAATAGATGTATAATAACACATACACTAATAGATACAGTATATAATATACATCTACAGCTGATAAAGGTCCCTTTATATGAACAGAAAAATTACCCATAGCAAGCACTTGTTCAGTAATACAGCAAGTCTATATTTGAAAAGACCTTTTATACGGAGGATGAATGACCGCATGAATGACTTTTCATAACTTACGATCATTCATGTAGCCATACATTTCCATTATTGGCTGCACATACCTTGTTTACACAGGGAGATGTACCACTAACCAAAGATAATTTTCACTTAAAAGTTGCGATCAGCGGACAACGAGTGCTTGCTGGTTTGTCTACTGTCTGAAGGGCCTGATCAGCAACATTTTGCAGGTAACCGGCCCGTGTAACAGGCCCTTAGCAGTGACTTGTTTTGTAAGGGGGTATAGATTGATAACTAGATTGTGTTGTCCTCCTAAGACCGACCGTTAAAGGGACTGTCCAACTTTCTGGGCCTTTTGGCCAGACCTTCCTCAGTGACGCATGTGGGACTTGTTACTGCTGCAGCCAGTCATTGGCTGCAGAAGCCACATGACTCCCTTCAAACAGGAAGTTTACCTGTGGGAACTGGAGCGCAGCAGCTGCAGTGGGGTAAAAGGAGACAGACCTGCGGTGGGGAGCAGGTAAGTATGCCTCCCTCCGCAGGTCTGGCAACATGGGGAGGTCTGGCTGAAAGGCCCCTGAAGGTAGATAACCCCTTTAAAGCAGAATTGTCAACATAATATGCCACCCTATGCAAGAGCAGCATATTACAGTTACAACTCTGTCGCTACAAGTCCTTTTCCCAAACAAATCCAGTTCGGACAATGTGTTAAAGTTTTTACTTTCATATTTTAAAGGTTTATAGTAACGCCAAAGACATAATAGAAAAAAAGTTTATACAAATATAAATGGATATACAGGCATGTGTGAATATTCCAATCTTGCGGAGGGGGTGAAGCATAATTGAAGTAGCTGTCAGCAGACATTTTACCCCAGAATTCACCACACAGGTGGATGGACTCACATATCCCTGGAAATGGGCTTTCTGTCTGCTGAGTGCAGCGTTTGCTAACAAGTCTGAGTTTGGTGTCTCCAGGCCCGAGTGAGGAGACCTGCCGGCTGCAGCCCGCTGTCCTTTGAAAGCTGAGATCTTTAAAGTGCAGCCAAATGCTTAGTGAGTGAGGAATGATGTGCAATGGAAAGATTGTGTCTCACTTCCTGCTAACATGCTCTGCATACTATACCTCATCTATTATACCTTCTTCAAAGCCGAGGCTCAAGTCCTGGGCCGTGTTGCCATCTCCCCTTTCACTAGGCCCCACAGCGGGTATCAGCCTGTCTCTAAATCCAGCGTTCCTGTATTTCTGGTAATGAATTTACTTTTGTTGCTCGCTAATATCTAGAGCTGTTTAAATAAAGCTCATAATTTAGGAAACCCCAGAACTTTTCAGAGTCAGATTGGAAAGTCAGCGAAGGATTTGCTATGATTTGTGTTGGAAAGGCATGCTGCTGTATAAAGCTTTTGAGAGGGTGTTCTGGCTCAAGTATAAAGAAGACTCTTTGAATTGCTTGTCTTGGGTTCTGAACATAGTAGGACTTTAAAAAGGCAAGTATAAAAGAGAATATATATATATATAAAACCGCCAACACTGAAGTATAATTTATTAAAATAACACAAAGTAAGTTCCATTCTTGCTGTTTTCATGTTTGTTGTTAGACTTCCCTTAAATCTTTTCTTTAGATTTTTATCCAATTTGAGTTCCTTGTCTAGATGTTGTCTTCTCAAAGTCAACCATAATATTTTTTTATTGTCCTGAAGCATTGAAAATAAAAAATGATGCAACTTTCCAAATCGTCGTCTTTTTATCTCTACCAGTGTATGCCTTTGTGTCTCTACGGTAACAGACCACAAACAAATTCTGTGTGTCAGACTCTGATCCTGCAAGCATATTCCCCATGATTGGTTCCCTACTTAAATGGTTATTCCCATCAGATCAGAATAACATCCATTAGCATTGGCTAGAGTTACAGAAACAGCCAAGTGGGCTGTGCTAGGCTATTTCCACTTCTGTGGAAGTTACACAAATGGAGTAGCAACACCCACTCGGCTATTTCCATGATTACAGGGATTATTCTAATATTAGGTATAAAAATGATAAGAAGGGAGTAACTTTTTACTGCTAAGCCGCCAAATGCTTGTATTAAAGAGTTTTTACTGGTGTCATCATTCAATATGGATCATTAACCTTTTTTGCATATTTGTTAAAAAATTGTATTCTATCATTTCAGGGGTAAAACTCAAATTTATGAGTCAGTTAGACCACCATAGATGCCAGTTTTGTAGTAGCCAGGCAATACTTTCCTAAAAACCAGGATGCCGGCTACAAATGTCTAGACAAATTGGCTGTTAAGCTCTTGGGTTGTGACCAGTGGCCTTCTTAATGATATCTGTTACTGCAAAAGCTTGGTAAGAGCCAGTAGGACAGTTGCTGCGACCAGGTATTGCCCTGGTTTTTCTGACTATATAAGCTACATGAACATAGGCAGATACATTGTTCAGGAATCTGGGAAAGCTGTGTACGACACAAGTTTCACCGGCTTTAATGAAAGTGATGTTGATGGTCAATTAGCTAGAAGAAGATGATGAGAAATATCTGGTGCAATGTCACAGCCTGATAACGATAGAAAATTCTTTATTCCTTCCAGTAGATACCCAGTTGAAATTCAAAGTGCACTTAATTCACACCCTGTGACTTTCACATTAATATTTCACTCTATGTTAATTCCACGTATTCCACACAGAAACCACATAACTAGTATAAACACCTATCTGTAATGGCATGAAGACTGTTGTGTACCAGTTTTATAGAGAAGTAATTGGGTTCTAAATTCCATTTGCTGTGGTTGGTTTTGCAGTTTTTCTTGAGGCTGAATGATTGCTACACTGAGCGCCTAGCAAGACTTCTACTGATGGAGACCTTGTCAGAACTTCTCCAAGGTCGTGTATTCATTAAGAGCAACTGGCATTTCATCCCATACATGCCATTCCAACACACAAACATATACACATGCACGCACTTCACAGCTACCGGCTTGGCATTCCTCTCCAACAGATCTCTGAATAAAGTTTACATGCAGGCTGCCGAGAACTCGCATTATAAAATCCCTCGCGTCTTAAGGCGGCCATACACATTAGTCTAAAGTTGATCAAAATGGACAATTTCAACCAAAATGAAAGTTTGTCGGTTGAAATTTAACAACAAATCATTGCTTTAAACAACCGATGATGGAACATTATCGTCTGAAAAGGAGTTGGTCATGTTCAACGTTTTTCGTCTGATAGTTGGACGAAAGATCCTTTCTTTAAAGAAAGATTGTTCATCAACGAAAGATCTTCCTTTGAAAGAATGTTCCCGGGAAAGATCTTTTGTCCATTGCCTGGTTTCATTGAATATGTATGGTAAGTTTGAACAACTATAGCAGAGAATATGGAGTAAAATGTGTATGGCCGTGCCTGTGAAACGAACGGCGACCAAATGTTTATTCAACTGCTGTTCAACCATCAACCAACTTCTGTCTAAAGTGTATGGCCATCTGTCAGATTTCCCTCCACGGGAACCTTTTTTCCCCTATTGCAATACAATGTAAAGTGTACTCTAAAGCAGTGTAAAGTACAGTGTTATCTAATGTGACCGAAATTCTGATGAAGACCCTTAAAAGTCATTGTGCAAGCAATCATTTTGCATCCTGAGACAAATTCAAGCTATGTAGATCTCTTGACTTGGCCACACGGTCTACAATCTACAGCTGGCTCCTATCTTGTGGATTGATGTAAACAGAATACCCCTTTTAAGTTTTATTTTAAACATGCCTGTGTTTCCTTAAAGCAAAGGGCTTTTGTGTTGGATAGTATTGAGCTTTGGATCATAGATCCGAAGTCGATTCGCTCAACGCTTCGTTCAAATGCTGTATGGAGATTCGTCTCTGTACAGCATTGAGATGTATGGGCTCTGACGAAAGAAATTCATTATCACTGAAGTCTCACGGGACTTTGGTGAATAACTTTGGGATTTGATTTTTGAACTTGAAAACCATTTTAAAACTTGGATCCGAAGTATACTTTTACAGTGCCGTATTAGATCTATTTTCCACAACCGAGAACCATGTTGTGTGAACCTGCTTTTCTCAGGAGTACTGCTTAAATCCATTGAAATAGCCTGGCACCCATTGATGTCAATGGATGGAATTCCTTTTCCCCCAATGATAGCGATTATGGATGTTGCGATCATCTTCAGTTCCATGGACCAATATGATTGGACAGGGTTGTCCAATATGATTGAAATCACAAAGATGCTGAGATGTCCAGTAATAAGGTTGAATTTTTACCTCTGCCAGATAAGCGCACTTTATATCTTTCCTGCCCTTTATGCACAACAGTCATATATTTGGTTAATGCTATTAAAGGGTTTCTGTCATCAGAATTTAGCCTACAAAACAGAGTGTCATTTGCAAATCGCAAATGACACCTGATGACAGAAAGCCTTCTTTTATAGAAAACTGTATGGTAGTTTTTGTTAAAATAGCGTTTTTATAATATGCTAATTAGGCCCCCTAGGTGCAGTAGGCGTGAACCCTGCACCTAGGAGCGGCCGTAATAACGCCCCTTACCCCTCCTCCCTTACGTTGATTGACAGGGCCGGGCAGCCATCTCTTTCGTCTCCCGGCCCTGTACGATCGCGAACTCCTGCGCATTGCGATAAGCAATCTGCGCACGCGCGTTGAGAGCCGGCAGGCCGCCCGGGTCCCGGCTTCATCAATGCGCATGCGCAGATTGCTTATTGCAATGCGCAGGCGCGGGCGTTCGCGATTGTACAGGGCCGGGAGACGAAAGAGATGGCTGCCCGGCCCTGTCAATCAACGCAAGGGAGGAGGGGTAAGGGGCGTTATTACGGCCGCTCCTAGGTGCAGGGTTCACGCCTACTGCACCTAGGGGGCCTAATTAGCATATTATAAAAACTCTATTTTAACAAAAACTACCATACAGTTTTCTATAAAAGAAGGCTTTCTGTCATCAGGTGTCATTTGCGATTTGCAAATGACACTCGGTTTTGTAGGCTAAATTCTGATGACAGAAACCCTTTAAAGTAGAAGAAATAAGGTAAATGAAGTTGCATTGGAAGTACCCCTTATTGGGTGTGATTATAGTTTATCCTGTAGTTGGAATTTTGGATAGAGCTGGTAAATTTGACACATGTCATTTACATTAGTGGTTAGTGATAAAGTAGAAAGGAACTGGAATACATCTCTCTGTGTCTCTGATCAACCACCTTTCTTTGAAAGATAGACTGCTTGTGTTCTGATTCAACCCCCCCACCCCACCATGTACCCTGGCTCAGCCGCATCCCAGAGCTGGCCATGGCAGCTGCAGTACTGGGAGGGCGAGCATGCTTCCTACCCATGCAACTGCTTCCCTGGAAACCAGCTCTTTGAAGATGACCCCCTTGTGGTTTGCTTGTTGTCTCCCTTGTGTAGAATTATTGATTGGCGTTTGGGGGAAGGGAAGGTTAGAATCTGCACTAAGTTTTCCCAGCCTTCTGCTGAATCTTCCATGTCAATCCCGATTAATAAAAAAAAAAAAATAATAATAAAAATGTATGAGCAAAAAATGTAGTCATTGTCTCTATACACGGCTACAAACTTATATCATACCGTGTACAGACCAGTGCAAATGCCAACCTGAAGATGCAACTCTATCGTGAAGTCTAAAAGGTAGTTTCATTTATAAGGTATCTTTTTATCTTTTTTGAGCAACATAAAAAGCATAAAAGCAGCATACTGCTTTGAGTTTCATAAAGGCACCCAAGTTATATGATAGTACAACACAGAATTTAAAGAGGGAACACATGTTGTCGCGTGGAACTGTTTGCACGAGCAGCACATTTGTGGCTAAGACATGGAGCCTGCTTTATCCTTGGTGAGAAGCCAAGTGTCTGATCATAAAAATAGTACAAAAACCATTCCTCAATATTAAATGGATAAAGTAGAAACTGACGAGCGTTTCATAATTGTATTTTCCATATGTGTTTACTTAAATGGGTTGTCTTATTAGAGACAGCCCCTTTCAAAAAGACTTCTGGCAAACAGCTGATTTTGCTGGGGGAAAGCAGCAGCCAGCCAGGAATTTACCCTGCAGTGGTCGCTCCAATGAAATGTAGTATTACATGGCAGCCGTTCAGAGCAATGGCCGTTATTGTAATACAAGGCCGGCACGAGTTTTCCAGAACAGGAGGAGCTCCTGAAGACTCTTCTTCCATCATGGATGGAGGGAGTGGCACCAGGTGGAGGGATCCCTTTCACTGGCATTGTTCATTTTGACAAGTCCACCTACATGGGTAATGGGTACATAAATTTGTCAATGACATGACCACTTTGAGGAGGGTCAGCTGAGCTGCTGGGAATTATTTTAGGTATTATGGTGTTATGTACTGACCTAGTAGGGGTTTCATAGCTTTGTGTGGTCTCTAGTTATGGCCTATTCATAATGACCTTTTTGCTTCTTGGGTCACACTGAAGTGCGTTGAGTGCTGAATTTTGGCTTGGTAGAAAGACCTGTGCATACATACACTTAAAGATTGATGGTATCTCGCTGGTACCTCATTTGAAACTTCAAAAGATCATCAGAATTAAGGGGCTGTGCTGGTTGGCTGGATGCTCGATTCTTCAGTTTTGGTTGTTCATTGTTTCATAAATCACCTTTGCTACAGTCACATGATGAAAGATTTGGTGAGGATGATCTATGCAGTTAGACCTAAACCATCGCACTTTGTGTGTTGTGGAACCCCTTTACACATACTTGATCTTAATAATGTTGAAATCCTTTAACAATTTTATTTTTCTGTATTATTTCTGTAGTCGAATGTGTATTAATATGGAAATACAGAAAAATCTAAAAGAAAAAAAAATAGAACATTTCAAATCTCCATATCATAAACCTTCTGTTCCCTAGTTTGACTGCTGGAGTGCTCTTTCTGCATTTGAGACCAAACAGTCTAAGCATGCCCCCTTTAGATGAGCTTCACCTCAATTTTCACTAGATCACCTTGAAGCTACTCCTTTTTTTGAGGCGATTATTGAATTATACAGTTCAAATAGACCATCTTTTACGTGGTCCCTGCATTGGTGGATCCATGGCATGCATGTTTTATAAATTGCCAGTCTTTATGTAGCAGGCATTCTGTATTTCTGGTCGAGGAGTAGTTTTAGGAAAGCAGAAGTTAATGTTTCCGTAGTGTGACTGCCTGGTAAATAACAGCTGATCACAGTGGCCAGATTAACCAGCTGTGGCAGGGGATTGGTATAGACGTGTTGGCATAGAGCTGTTCCATTCCTGCTGCCAGAAACGGCACATGTAGTTTCAAATGTCTTCCGATCAAAGCATGGAAACTCTTACATGTACTCTGAAGTCTTCTTTTGTATGTGAAAAACGAGTAGCTTTAAAGAGAAAGCCACCTTGTGCCCACTCAGTTGGTGGATCGCAGTAAACACATATGTACCTGCTGGAAGCAGCTGTTTCCTAAGTCATTTGTTCTGCTTATGGTGTTCATCTTTAGTAATGCTTCATCTCTGCATCATCTGTGGGCAGTATAAGACAGCCAAAAGCTGGGAGCCAGCTGAACAGCCCAATTTCAGAAGGGTCTAGCTGATGTGTATGAGGGTGTTAGACTTTCTTCCCACAACAGATGTTGGAAGAAAGAAGGATCAGACATGTTGGATTGTGTTAATACCTGATCCTTTTGTTCTCAGGGGAGATAACCCACCACCAGGATCATCTGGCATTGACTACTGTCTTCTCTCCATTCAGCCGAGGCTAGGGTGCATGGTTCTGTGGGAGCAGATGTCTGCTTAAAGTGGACCTGTTATCATAAAATGCAGTGCAATCTGCAGGCAGCCTGTTGTAGAGCAGGAGGAGCTGAGTAGATTAACATGTAGTTTTGTGGAAAAATATTCAGTAAAACATTATACATATACATTTATTCAGTCACTGATAACACCTCCCCTGTGTACGGCTAAAGTCAGAAAAAGCAGAGATCAAATGTGTAAATTACAAATTTTATTGAATCTTTTCCTACAAAACTGCTTATGCTCTCTTTAACCTGCTGCCTGCAGATCACACTGCATTTTTGGGGTGATAAATCCCCTATAACAAGCATTCAGACGACTATAGTGTATGGCTAGCTACATACTGTAAACTCATTGCTACGTCCTATCACCCAGTGAACTGAGACAATTGTGTGTACTACAATGGGGAATGCAGAACAAACCAGTGTCAAAAAGTTCTCTGGTATCCGATTTGCCGATTCTCATTTTCCTTAACATGGCAGGACACAATCTAATTTGCTAAGAACGAGCAACACCGCTCAAACCAGTTGCTAAACATTTGTCTGTCGGGTTCAACCCGGTCATTAACCATGATTGATCAGTATGGACCCAGCTAAGCTATTTTGAGATGTTACCTACTACTAGCCATGTATGAACACAAGTATTTTTTTATAGAAACATTTACTGTAATTCCTGCCCATCTCTTATGCTGCAATGTAATTTCTGGGATTCAATTGTCCATTTCAGGCCAATGGATAGTCCTTTGGGTGAGAACTGGACACTTCTACCTCCAGAGCAAGCCTTTACTATAATGAAGAGACTCAATAAACCACTTCCCAACACACACACACACACACACACACACACCACATTCTCCCTCCTTCCCAACAAGAAACCTCAGTACATCCTCATTGATTTCATTTCTAAAGCTCAGAGGAATGCATGGAGTGATGTGCAGAGGTTCTTGCCAAGCTGAGAGAGGTTGGGAACATAACTTGGTTTCTGTTGCTTCATGCCCTGTAGCAGTAAGGAATTTGAGCTTGAACAAAAGAAAACTGTAAAATGCTGTGTGTGTATTTTATCCCTTTAACCCTTTCTTTGCTGGAGACCAGATCCAAGGGTCTTGAAAGCAATGTGAGTTGGACTCCTAAGGCCCCTGTTTTTTCACCTTTCTCAAGGGTTGGTAAATTAAATGATAAAGTATTTGATACATCACTTATTAATTGAGCCCTGCATAATGACGATTTGAGCGGCTTCTGCCGTTCTCTAACCACATCCTGCGCTGAATTCATTTACTCGAACAAGAGACCAATGAGGTTTTGAAAGCTATGAATTATCATTTCATTTGTGAGGAACTCGCTGTTCTTGCTGGAATGAAAGACTTCTTGCAAACCTGTAATTCTCTAGAAGAAGAACAGATGTGGGACATTTCAGTTATATGGAATCATGCAAACTGTTATAATAGAAGTGTATAGTAATGATGGTGATCGGGAACCAGAAGTATCAAGATGGAAAATCAGACTGGTTCTTGGTGGTGTCTAGCAAGATGGTGGGACATCCATGTCAATGATGGTAATGGATTGTAACAGAACAGTTTATAATGGCTCAATAATTAGACTACCTGGCTGCAAAGCGGTGTGTTTCCATAGAAGGTTCTCTGTCTGGCACTTAGGGAGTTACGTGTTCAATTTGCTGGGTTTGTGGGTGGCTTTTCTTATTTGGACCACCACAGGAGCTTGGTTATTCACTGTGACCCACTTTATCTCTTCAGAATAATTGGGAAGCGTAACATTGCAAATATTCAGGCCGTGACACAACCAGCTACTGTACCTTCGGGCTTCTGGAAGAAAGTCTGCAATTCTGCTTTGTGGGCAGTCTTCAAGCAGATTTCCTGAAATACGTAATGTATGTACAAACTGGGTAGGGATTTCATTTTAACAAACCTGGGATTTTTGCAATTATTAGAATGAAAGTGGGCATGGAGGCTTTATGCCATAGTCACCACCATGGTGACATTGAGCATAAATTAGGTTTGGTATGTCTTTTCCCCCTTTTTTTTCCCCCTTTGTCTTGGTTTTGTGTTCTTTCTTTATAGATTACCTGAGGTAAAGTGAAGGGACAGCTGTGATTGGACAGTGGTTGACTACCTGTTGCTGAGGCAGGTATTCTGCCAGCTGCTGAAGGTATTTATAGCCGGGTCCGGAGTACCTGGGCTCTGTCTGTTGCCGTTACCTGAAGAGAGAAGATGTCGTCCCGCCCACCCGCCCCAATTTTTAAGTTTAACGGTCATCTTATATTAGAGGGGGGTTAGTCACCCAGCTTTGCTGGGGGGACAGATTAACTGGATAGTCAGTTTTAATAAATATTTATGAATTATTATATATTTATTGAATTTATTTATGTAATGTTAACCCTTAATAAAAGGACCGCGGCCATGTTTTACCATATTCAAGTTTAATGTCTTTATTTATAGTTTAAATAAGTTAGTGAAGTATTGCTCATGTGAATGGGGTGTCAATCTAAGTTTAATGAAAAACTGAATTTCTATGTTCCATATTGGACATACCACTCAGTAACATTGGATTCTAAAAATGGTTGTTCCCCCCCCCCCCCCCCCCCCCCCCAGAATATTGCTGCTTATCTCCAGTTCAAGTAAATGGGCCTAATCGGGAATACTAGCCGCGGGCAATAGTCAGACATGGCTCTATTACTATTTTTTCAGTGTGTGGTGGTTTAATGCTTCTTCATTTAACTTTATAAGTATAAAGGGGACACGCACATGGTAGATTTTGGCTTCTCTCTTAATTAAGGGTAGTATTTCATTTTGAGGCTCTGTGAGGCAGTTTTTTTTTTTTTTTTTTTTTTAGCCAAAGCCAAAAGAGGATTCACAGGAATGAGTTTTTTTTCTGTTCCCCATTCATTTTGGCTAAAAAGAATCAAAAACCACCACAAAGCTTGCTTGGAGGTTTTTGCCATGTCCAGATGTTCCCGGTACATCATTTCCAAAAACTTGTCCAATATGGCCCCTTCCCTTGTTTTTTTTTTCTTGTTTTTTTTTTTTTTTTTCATCCTTCTGTGACTTCCCCTTACTGATGAGAGATTTGCAACAGATATATAGTAAATATCAAAACACTTTATTAACTTTTTTTAAAAAAAAAACATCCAAAGCCATTAATTTGACTGTCTAGACAGGAGCTCAAAAATGATATGCAAGTCGGAACATCTAGGATATTATTAGCTGCTACTTATTTTCCTTACATCTTGCCCCTCGGCTGCTTTTTAGTTCAGCTCCATTAAGGCAGAGCTGTGATTACTGTTTATCCGCAGTGCCTACAGGGAGTCTGAGGTAGGCTGGCACACACCCCCTGTCTCATGATTGGTTGATATTGCTGCTTCCTCTCGGCAGCTCAGGCTCTTTAGACTGGCTGATTTCTAGTACAGCAAAGGCTGGAAGACTTGTCATAAACAACTCTGATAGTATTGGAAGCGACTGTACCTAATAGTGACTGAACATTTATCCAAACTGGTGCAAAAGAAAACTGGCCTAGTTGCCCACCATATCAACAAATCAGATTCCACTTTACTTTTTTCGGAGATCCTTTGGAAAATGAAAGGATCAAGCCAGTTTTCTGTTGCATCAATTTTCATAAATCTCCTGTTTGTCAGATGGACCTTCTCATTGATATATGGCTTCTGTTCCTCGTCTCCCTGCAACCAACAGTTGACAAAAAGTGGTCTAAATTGTTTTTCTAAAAACATTAGTGTTTTTTTCAGCTTAAAAAGGGTATTCCTGTTTATAGTTATCCGCTATCCAAAGGTTAGGGGATAATTATTGGATCACGAGAACGGGGGTCCCGTACCACCTGCAGACCCCCACCCCAATGAACTGAGTGGCCGGTTGCGCATCCATCTATTCATTTCTATGGTAGTTCTGGAGATAGCCTGAGTACATAAATTCTGTGCACCCGCGTCTTATGAAGAGTGCATGCCTATAGATATAATGAAGCTGACAAGACGTCAAAATGGTTGGCCTAAGTTTTTGAGAATGAATTGAAATCCAGATGCATGAAAAAAAATGTTCAGGGGAAGCTGTGCGCTAGTTTAGGAGAGCTACATTCATAGCTTTACCATCTGCAAACCACAGGATATATTACAGATCTAGTTATAGGATTCTTCCGAAATAACTAAAAAAGTAAAGCTTCTACAACATCCAACCCATGACATGCTTCTTTATGTATGTTACCAATAGATTGTTGCTGGAGTTTACAATGTAGAAGATTGATTATTATTGCGTTGTCCACCACGCATTAGACCTGTTATAGGTTCTCGAACAATTTCTTTTGTACTCGGTTCTCGGATTTAGTTGCTGCCAGGGCTTTGGGTGCCTGCTGAGACCTGGAACATGCCACTAGCAGCCTCTGAGGGTTCCTGGGGGAGGGCCTTCTCCTCAACTTGTAAGTCTGAAGTACTTCCAACAGCTTCCGGAGCGGTCGTGGGGTCCCCTCCCTGATGGGATAGCCGCCTGGCCTTGATTGCCCTCCTCTCTGGATATTCCAGGAAACCACGGGTGTACATAATCTGGTTTCCTCTGGGCCCCTGCACGCAATGTTTGGTTGGCTGTCAGTTTTCCTGCATTTAGGGTTAACCTCATCTTTGCTGACAATACTTAGGCCGTAGGCAGCTTATTGTCATTGTTCTTTCTTTGAAGGACTAAAAGTGTAAAAAAAAAAAAAAAAGTTTCCACTACATGGGCTTTACAGATTCAAGCATTATATGGCTGTATTCTATATCATACCCGACCCTTGAGATCCACAGATCCTAGCAACATCACATGAAAACTCAATGGCGACTTTCATAATACTGACCCTGCGCTTTTAGCTGTGGTTGGAAGATGATTTATGCATACAGTACCAGCATATTTTGTTGGCTGTAAAAGAGAATTTTTCTTAATTGGTTCATGATACTTAAAGGGACACTACCAGGCATTTTTATACATAAAATCTAATCTAAATCTGGATTACGTTTTTGTGAAGTCCCTCCATGCACTTTCCATGTACTTCTCCTGCCTTCATTTGGACTTTTATCATGGCAAACAAGCCACTTGACTTTTGCAGTCAGACCATTCACTGCGGCCAGAGTGGGAAGGGGGGTGATTGACTCAATTAGAGCATCACTCTGATAAGTGCAGTGCTCTTCTTTGGACATCTTTATCTAGGCCTATCAAGAAAACAATGGGACTGTCTACTATTATACTAACAGATAAAATTTTCCCTTCACAGCAGCTGGGCCGCAGTGTGACATAATTGACTACAGGTTATAAAATATGTTGCGCGACATTGGTGCAACACATGTTGCAGTGTAGTTGTATCCTATATGTCGCGTAGCCCTATCCTAAATGTCCGCTCTGTCAGTCTTGCGGCAGGTGGGTGCCTCTTAACCTGTGAGGATAGCCCCCCACAGGTGAAGAAGCCTTGCTGATAAGGCAAATCAATTCACTGATCTCTACTGTGGACCTTTACGAAATGTACTCAAGTAACCCTGTTCTAGACCATATGCAGTCTCCAGAAAGTTAGTCAAAAATTAGTATTTGCAGTTTCTTTTCCTTTCTTTGTGCGCTCCCAGAACTGCTGTCTTCCTGGTATTAGTAGAGATGTGCTCTGAGTATCACAGAGCAGTCTGATGCCTTCAGGTATCTGTAGGCTTTTTACAGGAATGCTTGCAGTAGGAATCCACATTTGAATATTCCTTGTAAATAGTCACACAATGCATATAAGGCTGGTTTCACAATTTTTTTTTCTGGTATTGCGGTCCCCAATGCATGGGTAATCCTAAAGGTGTTGTTTGAGATTGAAAGAAGGGTTTTTTTCCCCCAGAAAAAGCCACACTTCCTGGGCTGATTAGTCATTCCCTTATATGAATGCTCCATACTTTCGTTTGCTTGTTTCTTTGTGTATTATGCCACCTCTTCACCAAAGGCCCTTTTACAGGAGCCGATGCACAGGGAATTATGGGGAATGGACAGAACCTTTCTGATAATTGCCTGCAGCATTTACTCCTTGGTCTACATGGGTCAATGCTAGATGTGGATTACACAGTACATTTTGCCTATTGACAATTTTAGGGGTCTCTCTTTCGCCCGATTAGCAAGCGTTTGCTCGTTTATCAGTGATTGGAGGCACATTTATAACATTTAGACAGGACAATTATCAGTCTGATAATCTGACCATGTAAAAGAGCCTTTGGAAAATATCTGTATGTTTCCACAACGTAAGAGCCACAATAACATGTTTTATGACATACTGTATGGTGTGCACTGTAGTAAATTATTCATAGGTCTCTTTAGAATTTGTCAATGAAGTGTTATCTCTGTGATGGCCACATATCAGGAAGTACAAGAAATGGCTTAAAGGGATATTCCAGGGTTTTAATACTCTATCCTCAGGATAGGCCATCAATATCTGATCTCTAAGGGTCCAACGCCATACACCCCCGCCAATCAGCTTCGTAGCTGCGGTACTGTTCACTTTGCCAGTCAGCGCCTGAGCAATTCAGTGAAAAGCAAATTGGTGGGGGTGTGGTGTGTCGGACACCTGCCGATCAGATATTGATGTCCTGTTCCAGGGATAGTCCATCAATTTTACAGGCCTAAGAAAACCCCTTTAAGTTTATCCACACACGACTTTATGAAACGTAAAAATGTTCAGTTGAGAACGCTGATTAAAAGGGCAGCGGCTTGTCCCCTGATGCCTAATGACCTTTTTCCTGGCTATTTTATTTTACTAGTACTAGATGCTATCAGGTGCCTTGTCTTCATGAAATCCCACAATAGGTTACAATGTTGAAAATGTCACATTTGCAAATGCAATTTGGTGCAAAATGAGAGTCAAGAACATATTGTAGACACCGGTGTGTGCAGCTGTTCCACATATGGGAAAAGCGCTTTGACAATTATTATCAGTAAGGGACAGGAAGAGCAGCTGTTCCATTTATTTTTTAACCCTTCATGAGCCTGAGGGTGAATGGCAGTAAAGCTACACAGTCAAGTCACATTACTATCACCACATCATTCTTCTCCATCGGCACCATGTAGCTTATGAAGGAAGTCATTTGTCGTGAGTTGGCTTGGTGGGTATGTAAGGCGTACGATAGGCCGTCTGCACACGTATCCCTCGTTACGGTCATCAGAGTTGTAAAAACGGATGATCATTGGCTTTCAAGTTAGTGGTGGTATTATTTTTGAAATTGCGCAGTTTGTGAACGGTTCATTTGCTGCAGTGGTGAAAGTGTATGGTGAGTGGAGAAATAACACAACTTAGAATATGTGATGTGGAAACTGCAGAGCACCATGTGCCATTGATGTGAGAGGTGAATGTCAGATATAAAGGTGTACAAGGGCGGACTGACACTCTACAGTGGATCAGCTCACCACCAAAATGAACTAGAGAACTACCAGACGTGTGTCTAAAGCAGATCAGCGAACCCTACTGTGTATGGGGCTCTGAAGCAGATGGATGGTCACTCCATCTCTGCTAAGAAAGCTGCATCACCAGAGAAGACTTAAATTTTCGCAGCAGTATCGAAATTGGCCCTCCACTGATTGGTAAAGGGTTGCATTCTCCGATAAGTCTCGTTTGGATGTTGGTGTGTGCGAGAAACATCAGAGAACAAACTTCCTGCAACCATTGCTGGAAGAACACAAGCTGGTGGTGCCAGCGTTTATGGTCTGGGGAATGTTTTCATGGCATTTTCTGGGCCTACTCATCCATGCAAGTAGGCAAGTGATTGGGTATCAGTCAATTATTGCAGATAACGTACACCCATACATCGTGATTGTCTTGCCTGGGGAGGATGAGATCTTCCAGCAAGACAATATGACATGTCACATGGCTAGAAATGTCCACCATGGGTTGGAAGAGCATGAACAAGACTTCCAAGTACTACCCTGGCCTCCTAATTCTGCAGACTTGAACTCATTTGAGCATCTGTGGGATTATTAGGATCACTCCCACCGACACCCTCCAGCAGTTGTGGGATGCACTGCAGTCAGCGTGGCTCCAGATACCTGTGACAACCTACCTGGACCTCTAACTGCTCTAGGTGCTGCACAAAACAGTTACACTGGATATTAGCTGGTGGTCATAATAATGTGACTCGACTTTGTAATTAAGTTAATGCAGGGTATGTTGTTACATAATCCAAGATAGAAGCTACCTTTACTGCACAGAATAAAAGCATCATTATAAAAAAAAAATGCTCCCTCTATGGTATTTCTGGCCCCGCCTCTCTCAATCTTGGCCCGCCCACAATTTGGGGCCACTTTTTTTTTTTTTTTCCAGGGCCACTTTTAATTCCCAATCCGCCCCTGGAGGTGTCTATGCACAGTGCAGTCGTAAAACTTTAAGATAACTCTGTCACACTGAGTAGACAGGCACTTCCGTAGGGTATGGAAAAACGCTGAGCAGGGCAGATCATATTGGTCCAGAGTCCTAGCTGGGCTTCTCTGCACCCAGGCCACAGGTTCAGTTTACCCTTTATGTTAATATCCTGACCCAGCTAAAGTGACTAGCGGAGTTTTTCCATCAAGACGTAAAGTACTTTAAAGTAGTTAATAAACAGGATGAGGTGTCCAGGGGCGGATTGGCAATGTACCCCACCGGGACACTTCCCGGTGGGCCGATTGCCTAAAGTATGCTGTGGGCCGGTGTCAGCAGGGTGAGCAGCGGCCCCCGCCCTCACTACAATACACATTACAATACACATTGCGGCCACCAGCAGCCCTGCTATCTCATTATCATAACAATGTCATGATAATGAGATCGTAGCAGGGCAGCTGCTGGCCGCAATGTGTATTGTATTGCAATGTGTATTGTACAGAGGGCGGCGGCCGCCGCTGGCCCTCCTGTGATCTTCTTATCATTCCCTATTGTGCAGCCCCTGCCTCTCATAATGTACTCACCCCTGTACCTCCTGCTGTCAGGTCCTTTAACACCCGACAGCAGGAGAGAGCTCACTATCCTCTTCAGATGGGAAAGGACCTGTGGCTCCTCCCACTCCCAGCGTCAGCGCGACTGACGCTGTGTCATCACCCCTATCCCTCCTGCTCCAGGACACAGGCCAGAAGAGGCTGCTCCAGGTCTGCACACAAAGGTAAGTTTTTTTGTTTGTTTGTTTTTTGCCAGCCATTAACAATAAGGGGTCAGGGCACATTTAAGTGTCCACTGTACATTACTGGGGCAGGGAGGGACATTACTGGGGACAGAAGGGAAATTACTGGGGACTCTATAGTGACATAACTGGGAGCAGGGGGCATTAATGGGGATGCTATAGTGACATTACTGGGGGAAGGGGGCATTACTGGGGCTTGTATAGTGACATTACTGGAAGCAGGACGGCATTACTGGGGGCTTTATAGTGACATTACTGGGGGTGGGGGTGGGGTGGTATTACTGGGGCAGAGGGGCATTACTGGGAGAGCTATAAGGACATTACTGGGGCCAGGGTGCATTACTGGGGGCTCTATATTGACATTACTGGGGGTGGGAGCATTACTATGGCCGCTATAGGAATATTACTGGGGTGGGGGCATTACTGGGGCCTGTATAGTGACATTACTGGAAGCAGGGCGGCATTACTGGGGGCTTTATAGTGACATTACTGGGGTGGGGGGGTGGTATTACTGGGGCAGAGGGGCATTACTGGGAGAGCTATAAGGACATTACTGGGGCCAGGGTGCATTACTGGGGGCTCTATATTGACATTACTGGGGGTGGGAGCATTACTATGGCCGCTATAGGAATATTACTGGGGTGGGGGGCATTACTGGAGGGCAAGGGGAGGACATGATATAATGCTCCTCTATGGTATTTCTGGCCCCGCCTCTCTCAATCTTGGCCCGCCCACAATTTGGGGCCACTTTTTTTTTTTTTTTCCAGGGCCACTTTTAATTCCCAATCCGCCCCTGGAGGTGTCTATGCACAGTGCAGTCGTAAAACTTTAAGATAACTCTGTCACACTGAGTAGACAGGCACTTCCGTAGGGTATGGAAAAACGCTGAGCAGGGCAGATCATATTGGTCCAGAGTCCTAGCTGGGCTTCTCTGCACCCAGGCCACAGGTTCAGTTTACCCTTTATGTTAATATCCTGACCCAGCTAAAGTGACTTGTTGACGTGCCTCGGGCAAACCAGAACCCTGGGTATGTGCCCCGGTTGCCCCAGAAGGTGCACTTCTGTCTTGGTCCAATAGTTGCTGTTTTTTTTTTTTTTTCATGAATGGACCTCATAGTTTCTATCTGTAAGGCTCTGTGCAGAAGCTTCATATGTCATTTGTCTGTATTAAGGTGTAGTGTCCAAATTCTTATATGAAAAACTGTCAGGATCATAGCTATTTCTATTTCGATCTTTTGCAATTTTGTTGTGCCCCATATGGTCCAGTCCTTTGAATTTACCAAAAACTTACAATACACTAAAATAGCAAACTGAGTAATACTCGCCTTGGGCCGCTTTCAGTCGGTGTTTTATCAGCGATTACCATCAGTGATTGTGAAGCAAAACCAGGTGCGGGTCAACAACACAGAACAGGTGCAGATCTTTCCATTATACCTGATCTCTGTGTTTCCTCCGCTGTCCTGTGCCGCTGCTTACCAAGTTTCTGTATTTTGGCCTAAACGCTGCCCTCTCTGGTGGTCAGGACCATGGGAGCACGCATAGGCCGACCACCAATGCTGGATTGCAGGGTAGTTGTAAGTCCTGGATACAAGCAGTATATAATGGGATGGAAAAATGAATCCAGCCAGCAAAGGAGATAATATGGATAATAACAATACATTAGTAAGTGCCTTGTATTCACTTTCTCCACATGATAAATGCCACTTGCTGAAGTGAGACCCCCCATTTAACGTTAATGTGAACCTAGCTTAAGCTTTTCGTGAAAAAATATCAAGGGACTGGACAACTCCTTTAAAGGGATTCTGTCACCAGCTTTTGGCCTATAAAGTTGTTCACACTACCGGATAGAGCTCATTGCGGTCAATGTAAAAAAGTTATTCTTATTGATCCTAGAGATGTATTTGATGTTAAAAAATTGTTTTTAGTGATATGCAAATTACTCACATAAGGAGCCCAAGGGGATGTCCCCAGCGCCGTTGGAGCCCGGCACCGCCCACCTACTTTTATTCACTGCAAATCTTCTTGCAGCCATCCTCGAGCGAAGTGCGCAGAGACCTGGCGCATGCGCACTAATATCCTTGAGGCCGATGCCAGTAGACCGCACGGGCGCAGACTGCTTGAGGTACTGCGCATGCGTGGGATTACGCTGGTGCCGGAGGAGGGCTGCAAGAAGATTTGCAGTGAATAATAAGTAGGTGGGCGGTGCTGGGCTCCAACAGTTGCGGCGTGGCCGGGCTCCAACGGCGCTGGGGACATCCCCTAGGGCTCCTTATGTGAGTAATTTGCATATCACTAAAAACGATTTTTTAACATCAAATACATCTCTAGGATCAATAAGAATAACTTTTTTACATTGACCGCAATGAGCCCTATCCAGTAGTGTGAATAACTTTATAGGCCAAAACCTGGTGACAGGGGTTGTCCGGGTTCAGAGCTAAACCCGGACATACCCTTAAATTCACCCAGGCAGCCCGCCGGATGTTAACATCGGAGCATCTCATGCTCCTATGCCCTCCCTTGCCCTGCGCTGGATTGCGCAGGGCAAAGGCTCTTCTGTTTACATAACACACTGCCGGGCGGAGGCTTCTGCCTGGCAGTGTGTTCGGTGAGGTCACCGGCTGTAATGGGCCGACTTTAGCGCTGCCCTAGCCATTTTACTGGCTAGGGCAGCGCTCAAGCCCGCCCACCAGCACCGGTGACGTCACCGGGCTCACTGCTGGGCGGAAGCCTGCCCTCGACAGAGCCCGGTTCGTCACCGGAACCGGGCTAAGGAGGGCATCGGAATATAGGATTCTCCGATGCTAACATCAGGCGGGCTGCCTGGGTGAAATTAAGGGTATGTCCGGGTTCAGCTCTGAACCCGGACAACCCCTTTAAATTAGAGATGACAGTTCTTAGACAATGATTAAGCATCAGTGGTGGGCATTAATATATGTAATGGGAATTTTTACAGTGATTTTATTAATTGGAAATTTAGCTCCACCGGTCACATCAGAGTGAGGATTTGCTTTGATTTTTTTCTTATTACTGATAACGGTGAACAAATTCACAAGCAATTGTATAGGTTATTTCTGGAGGTTGTGACGACCCAGTGTGTTTTCCCCGTTTACACAGCAGCATTTAGCACAGACTTCCTGTTGCTCTTGGTCACACTCCCGGCGCACAGCTTTCTGCTTGCAAAGGGCAGCGGCACTTCCAAGGCTGTTATTGTTCAGCATACAGGGGCTGAGCGTTTAGCTTGGCCTTGCTGCCTATTCTGTGTACTGCAGCCAGAGACTGGTAAAGTGCACAGAGGTCCTAGAAGTCTGCCATCTGTTAGCTTCTTTCTGGAAGGGGAAAGCAAAACATTACGTTTAGCACTCCATATTTCTTAGAAATGACTCGCACATGTTGGAGAATATTTTTTAGGGAATTTAGGAGGAAATATTATTTTATACTCAATGTATTTTATTGCTTATATTATTTTTACTGGGTAACCACCAATACATTTCATTGTGCTGTAGACCAATTAGTCCCTGTACCCATCAGTGATCACATTAGGACCTGTTTGACATGAGGTCCATGTTTGGAGCACGTTGGACACTGGATGACTGAGAAGAAATCTGCACCGTTTACAGCTGTGAATTAGAACATATTTAGTCCTAAGAACATCTGAGTCTTAAGAGGAAATAAGAATTTTAGAGCCTTCTTTCCTCTTATTTTTACATAAGACGGATCCCAGAAGAAGGAACAAGGAAGTCTATCCACAGGAAAGTTTTCCTGGTTCTACCTGCTGAGCTCTATTTTTTTTTTTCATTTTTTGGTTTAAGAAACAGGAAGGAAGATGGCAAATGCTAAGGGCCATTCCAATAAATATATTTGAATAGCTCATTATAAGCCAGAACATTTCTGTCATTGAAAGTAATGAAATGTTTATTACTAATTAGTAAGACCATATTAGATGTATTTTGTGGTCTTGTAATAGAAAACAATGAAATGTGTGATACTGTGGACAAAAGCCACTCCTGCATCTTGATGTAGGTTTTTTTTTTTTTTTTTACCTATTGATTTCAGTGGTTTTTCATTCATGGGTGAACATGGTCTACTTTGGTCTGGGATGCGGAACAAACATGCCCATTGAAGTCTATGTCTCTGTGAAAAACCACTGACACAGTACAGATAGCATCCATGTTCTGTCAATGCTTTTTCACAGACCGATGGTAGGAGATGCTCTTGAAATTTTTGGCTGTTTGTTCAATATGGATGAAACATGAAGGGCAAAAAATTGATCCACGGACCAAACATGGATTCTTCACTGATATTTTCACTGATTTTTCCATTGGTAGATTTTTCACGGACATCGGATGGACACATAAATATGAATGAGGCCTAAGGCTAGCATAAAGTATGATGCAAGGCATATAAACTTAGCTAGTAAATGGCGGTGTATCCTTCACTTGACTTTTAGCACTATCTCAGTTCAAGTATGAACAGAGCATTTGAGTTTGTGAGGTGCAGGAGATAAGTTAAATTTTACCATTTATCTATCAAGTGAAGAGATTATCAGGCTCTGATCATTTTATGGTTCTCTCTTTGATGTTTGACAGAGTATAATAAGTCCTTTGTATAGTTCAGCAATAAGGTTTTATTACCTTTTTTATTTATGTGGATGTTTTAGCTGCAATAGGGAAACCAGGACAACTTATGACTTCCTTTTGAAGCCCACTCCATTTCTATTCTGTGTACCATAAAAGGTCACTACAGGTTTCAAATATTTCCTTGATTGTTGGCTGATCAGTGAGGTGTTCAGATGATCAGAAGATGAGAAAGGAAAATGCATATGAACACTCATTTGGCCTGTGTTAAAGGGCTGTAATGCTGGCCATGCACATTAGATATCTGTTGACCAAATGCTCAAGGCTTGCTGGGTCGAGCATATATGTGTCCTGAACAGGAAGAAGGGAGAAAACTGCTGCCAGAATTTTTTTTTTTACCTTCCAGAGAATAAAAGGATCAGGTAGTTAAAATCTAACTGCTCAAACGTTCTCTCGCTGCCATCACAGGAGAGTTGGGAGGCCCCCATACCCATTAGATAGTAGGCTCATCCTGCCAAGAAAATGGTGGCTTTGACCGACCTTCAATATGGCTGACCAGAATTTTTAAGAACTTGCATTGCATCTGTAAAAGTTCCTTTTGTGCTGCTTATCTCTATCATTGATTTGAAGTAATAAAATCCAACCTGTCCAATGTGTTTTATTTCTCAACACAAGCTGGTGGGGAGGATTGCAGCCCTTGTAGACATATGTCCAGCTGGAAGCACCTGGACTAGGAATGGCTCTGCAAATCTTCTCTCTGACTCCTACAATTTGTTCCGTTACCATTATACGACAGTTGTGTTTTGGTTGTAAGAAAAACCCTAATTGCAGGTGTAAAACGAAGTAATCGTCTAGGAAGGAGACGCATAAGCAAATACTCAGCAACTAGTGAAAGGAAATGGGGATCACCTAATCCTCCTTATTTTGGGCACCCCAAAAGGGGCCTTGCATTCCATGTTCCTTTGCTCAGCACATTCCGGAGCGGAGGTCATTCCTCTGAGTACATTCCACAAAACTCCTTCCTTTGGAGGAGCACAGAATGGGGAGGAGGGGCACTTCAAAGACTTTGTCCAGCTGCTTATTACCAAGGAGTTTTAACCCATTATAGGCTCTTCTGTCAGGAATGAGGTTAATGGAAAACTGGTTTCAAAGTCCTAATAAGACTTCATCCCTTTCTATTTTGCAGAACTTTTTATCCTGTACTGTAATAGGCTTTAGTATCTCTTGCTGTGTTTAATTGCCTTTGTGTGACCTGGCTGCATGTTGACTACGGTCTGCTACTGGCATCTTGCCCTTACTTTCTTTGTTTATATTCGCCACATATTCCTTTTCCTGTTCTATTAATGCTTGATAATACAGCCCTATTGAGATTACATATACCGTATTTTTCGCTTTATAAGACGCACTTTTTTTCCCCCAAAAGTAGGGGGAAAATTGCAGTGCGTCTTATAAAACGAATACAAGTGAGCGCTTCCATTATGGAAGCGCTCACTTGTATGTTTTAGCTGCCGGGGGCTGGGACCCCCCCACCAGACCTCAGATCAGCCCAGCGTGCCCCATAACAATAAAATAAAAAACTTCACTTACCTGTCCTGCCGCCGCTCCGCTCCGGTGCTTCTTAGGCTTCCCGGCCCGGCGCTGCACTGTCCTGAACGCGTACAGCGTCAGGACGTAGTGCGCGCACTATGACCTGACGCTGCACGCAGTCAGGTGACAGTGCAGCGCCGGGTCGGGAAGCCTAAGAAGCACCGGAGCGGAGCCGCGGCAGGACAGGTAAGTGAAGTTTTTTTTTTTATTGTTATGGGGCACGCTGGGCTGATCTGAGGTCTGATGGGGCCACAGAGTGGTCTAATGGGGGCACTATGAGCTGGTCTGAGGTCTGATGGGGCCACAGAGTGGTCTAATGGGGGCACTATGAGCTGGTCTGAGGTCTGATGGGGCCACAGAGTGGTCTAATGGGGGCACTATGAGCTGGTCTGAGGTCTGATGGTGGCACAGAGTGGTCTCATGGGGGCACTGTGGGCTGGTCTGAGGTCTGATGGGGGCAGAGTTGGCTGATCTGAGGTCTGATGGCACAGTGGGCTGCTCTGAGGTCTGATGGGGGCACAATGGGCTGATGTGAGGTCTGATGGGGGCACAATGGGCTGATGTGAGGTCTGATGGGGGCACACTGGGCTGATCTGAGGTCTCATAGGGGCACTGTGGGCTGTTCTGAGGTCTGATGGGGGCACAATGGGCTGTTCTGAGCTCTGATGGGGGCCTGATGTGATGTCCTGAAATTTATGGGGGGTCAGATATGAGGTCTGATGAAAAATATTTTTTTCTCATTTTCCTACTCTAAAATCTGGGGTGCGTCTTATCTTCGGGTGCGTCTTATAAAGCGAAAAATACTTGTTTGCAGTAATTATGAATGTTGCTTGTCTGACATTTACAGCACTTATGTGGCTTCAGTTAACGTTACTTTAAAATATGGCAGCTTATGTTTTGTATGGGCTTGTATTTGTGAAAGTGTCCATCTTATTTAAGAGTTTTCCACGATTTTTATACAGATAACCTATCCTCAGGATAGGTCTTCAGTATCTGGTGGGGATCTCACACCAGGGACCCATGCTGATCAGCTGTCTTCTCACCGCTCACCAAGCACAGCACTGTACTTTGTATAGTGGCTGTACTTGAATGGGGCTGAGCTGCTCCTAGGCCACATGACCAATGGACATGTCGCTGGCCTAGGAAAAGCTGTGAGAAGGCAGTGCCGCTACTGTGTGCACCACTGCCTTCTCAAACAGCTGATCGATAGTGGTCCCGGGTGTCCTCAGGTTAGGTCATCAGTATTAAAATCTCTGATAACATGTGGAAGGGCCTTAAGCCCCACGCCTAAATACTTTTTGCCATCATAATTGATTATATAATAACTTTTAAGATAAATTTGTCTCTTATTCAAACTTGATGTCTTCTTTGATTTATAGTAGGGTTGATATTACTGTATTTTCCATCCAGCCCAGAGCAACATGATGGCTTCTTCCAGCTATGGCACAGATCCTCAATCATCTCTTCCACCTCACTCCTACACAGAATACCTTCCATGCCAGCCATAATGCTCAAGACGAAGAATTGAAAGAGGCATTCTCTGGCTGCAGACAGCCCAGGCACCAAGTAAAAGATCCAGGGCACATGCCCTGGTACCCACATCTAGCAATGATCTTGTTGGCGTGTGAATACAGTAGACCTGCAGATGTATTGTGGTTCATGTACTGTCACACGTCGCAGATTTTGTTGCAGAAAATTTGTGTCTGAAAATCTAATGGGACTTGCAGAAATCTATGTGCTTGCTGCCAAAACAACAGTATTGAGATGAATGGAACTGATTTTTGAGACACAATCTGCCACATGTGAAGGGACCCTAAAGGAAGTCAGCCAAAACCACTGAGAATGGTGGGTTTGGCCAATAGCCCACTGTGTATGGGAAGCTCTGAAAAAGGATTTGGCAAGTAAATATTTTTGGTCCCATTCTTTTGTTCTCCCTGGAGATAAACTACTGACAAAGTCTGACGGTGGCTTTCTCCCTCCTCTCCATTGAATACACACAGGTTGTGCTGAACAAAATGTGTATGAGAGAGTCAGGAGGGAGTTGGAAGAGAGAGCTAGCTGTCAGTTGAACGATCATTTTGCTGACAACTAATGAATGTGTGTAGCTGAGATTTATCAAAACTAGTGTAAAGGAAAAGTGGCATAGTTGTCAAGAGCAACCAATCAGATTCCACCTTGCATTTTTCATAACTCCTTTTGGGGGCTTCTGACTGTATCCGTTTATTTGCTGAGAGATAAGGCCTCGCTTGATATCTACTTGACTTCCTCTCAACCACTGAGTAAATAAGCTTGGTCGACCTGGTCTGTCATGTCTGATTATTTGGACGCCAGATGAGAGAACTGTTGGCTGAATGAGAACTCGGTGACGACACCTCATTTGTGCACAATATAGAGCCTGGTTCTTGGTGTACAGTACAGAGTCTAATGACAAGTTGAAAATACAGACATGGACATGGATCAGGGTGTGCAGAAATCAAATCAACAGCGGTTTTGGTGGTCCATCCAAGGACAAGGTACCATATATGAACCAGCATGAAGGTACAGAGGTTACTTATGCTGCAGGAACTTGCCATCTACAGTAAAATATCGCATCCTTCACAACCCTTCATTGACCTACAAAATTGGCATTTTGACTTGTCCATGTGGTACACTCCAATTTTTACATGAGACCCATTGAGTATAATCATGTGCAGCAACTTTTCATTTATTTGAACATTGTTTAGGCCGGGTTTCCCTGTTCATATTTTTAGATATAGTTTTTCCTGGAACTCGGACTCCATCTTTGTTTCATACATCATGTATAAATCACATTTATGATCCATTCCTGGCTTTGCTTCCGAAACTGAATGTGCAAAGCCAGCCTCGATAGTTTGCTTCATTGGAAGAAGTTTGGATTGAGCACGAGTTATTTCTATGTGGCACGCCGAAATTGGTTTAATGTTTCAACATTGTTAGAAAAGTAACAATACCTATGTGAACGTAAGCGATCCTGTATATTAAGTACTGGCGGGCCTGCTGCAGCTCCAGGATTCCTATGATTTGTCTTCCAGGCCATCTCTCTGGGGACATTCGTGGCTCGTTGTTTTTGCTGCTTTTCTAATTAGGACAAAAGGCAGGAAGTGATTTCTCGCACTCTTTTAGGAAATGTTCCTCTAGAGGTGGATCCTGTTACTCGCTGTAGGACAGAGATGCCGTAAGTTTTGTGTGTAACTATACCCTGCCTGGCTATCCTACTTTGCAGCTTTGGAAGACATTTTAGACAAGTCTCTATGGTAGTATCTAGGCCTCCCCCTCCCCTTCATATTTTGCTCTGCCAGAAGATCACTGTATTGTCTAGGTAGTAAAACACAGTTCTCATTGCCCTTTAGGATATTTGGAAATTGCTTTTCATGTGACACGTTTCTAAACTACATCTGCTATGTATCTTTGTCCAACTGTTGGCACAATCGGTGGAACGTAAGCAACCTGAGCTTGGTCCTTATTGCTAAATGTATAATTCTGACCAAACTGCTTCTTGTCAAGCTTGTGTTAAGATGTTTTCAAGGTGTATGGGCAGCCCCTGAGCTTACCACCCAATTATTATGTATACAGAAGTCATGATATTTGTTCATAAAGTATATTACCTGCCTGACATTTTGGATTGGGATGACTTGAGTAAGTTAATTAGTAGAGCTACCATGTCCCTACCATGAGTAATATTTTGCATTCCATATTGCATGGTTTGGTACACGGTCTTCCTAATTTCTTGGGTTTGGAAGTATCATGGGGGTCACAACTGGTCAAAGAAGAATGATTGTCTAAAATGTAAAAAAAAAAACACACTGAAGATTGTTATGGAAGTGATGTGGAGTTTAGAAGACAAAGATCAGACTGGAACATGAGACTCTAGTTTTCCCAACTGTGACTTGGCAAAGTTCAGAGCAATTTAATGGGTCTCTCTTTGGTGTACAACAAGCAGCTGGCGCCTTAACTCTTTCAGTATAGCACTACTAGCTATAAAGGGGATCCTAAAATAACTGCGCATAGAACCTGCTTTCTGTATGGAAAGTTCCAAGCACTGTCTAGATGTGTCCTGTCTCCACTCTGTACCATCTCATAGAGACACCTTATTGGGGAGATTTTTCTGTGCAGCTCACAATTCAAACAGAGATAGAGTAGATGTAAAATGAAAATTTTCAGGTGTAGTCGGAACGGCTCCCCCTGGGTCTGTTTACTGTACTGATTTGTAAATTTGTATTTGCAAATTTTTTGATTAGTTTGACGTTAGGCAGGAACGTGGACATTGCCTGTTCTTGAAATGTTCATAGCACTTTGTGCTTTTGTTCTGACTTTATCCATTACTTCTAGCTTAGCCAGGATTTGGTGTGTTCATTGGAAAGAAAATGTCCTTTTTTCCATTTTTCTGCTTCTTCCCTCGTTATCTGTGGTTAGACTTTTAAGTGCCAGTACATATTAGAATATGAATTCTCTTAAGATGTGAGTGTTGGATCAGTCTGCTGGCTGTCATATGCTAAGGTAGGAAAAAATCATGAGGCTGCAACTTATACAGTGTTTCCTCCAGAAAGTGATAACCTCATTTATAACACAACTCGCTGGTATTCTGAAGAAAGATCTCATATTGACTGGTTTTAAAAGGGACCCGTCGCCTATCTTGACATGTCTGTTTTAGTAACTATTTGCATTCTCCATGTAATTACAGTTCTGGGTGACCATGTTTTTTTCACTTTTCTTTTATTCCTTCTGGAAGATTAAGAATGACCAGTAGCCTGTAATAAAGGTCCATCTGTGTATTACTAGTTACATGGGAAGGATTACAAGTGGTTACTAAACCGGACATGTCAGGAGAGGTGACAGGTCCTCTTTAGTATATAATTGGACATGCCAAATAGAAGTAATAGTCTGAGATTACAGTTTCTTTACAGAACATTTCTACCTGCTTATTAATGGTTCCTACCGTGTTTCCCCGAAAATAAGACCTACCCCGATAATAAGCCCTAGTGCTATTTTGCCCTATTTTTGGAGTAGGCTTAAAATATAAGCCCTACTCCAAAAATAAGCCCTAGGTACATTTAGGATACACTGAGAATAGGGTTACGGTCCGGGCCCGGGGGGGGGGGGCGCAAGTGATTTTAATGGCCAGTCAGGGCCTCTCTGCTGGTGGCTTTACCTGCACAATGCTGCGTACTATAGTAGGTAGCGCTACGCAGTTAGTTACCTATACACACACCTATACCCATACCCTATCCGGTGCTGCAAGACGTCTCCCCTGTGATGATCCCGCGAGACGTGACGTGACCTAAGTGCCGGGTCTCGCGGGATCACGCTGGTTGACGGGATGATGCAGCGCACGCCGGATGACAAGATTGGGTGAGAAGAAGAGTCCAGAGTGGAGTTAAGGTAAGTATATTTTTTGTCTGAGTGTGCACAGGGGCCCGGGGGCCAAAAATTGGCATACCAGTATATATTCAGAGGGGACAAAAATGACATATATATATATATATATATATATATATATATATATATATATATATTCAGTGGGAGAAAAAATGAAATGTGTTCAGTGGGGGCAAAAATAAGACATAGACCCAGAAAAAAACCCTAACCCCTTTTTTCAGAGAAAAAAAAAAAAGAAATAAGACCCTGTCTTATTTTTGGGGAAACACGGTATATATCTCTTGTAGATTTCTTGTGGTGCAGAAACCTGATCTCATGCTTAGCTATGGTATCATTTTTGGCATTGGACACATCAGTTTTTTGCCTGATGTCTCCACTGATTCCACTATGTAAACTGAAGTTAACTATACCTGCTCGCTGCCATTCTGTTCCACTCAGTACTCTGTAGGTCCTGGCCTGTCTCCAATGCTCACCACTGAAGTCAGTCCTTGGATGTAAAGGCATGCATCTCCCCATCCATGTAGGAACTTTACATACAAGAACCAGAAGTTCTGTAAAGACAGGCCAGGGCCTATGGAGCCGGAATTGAGCAAGAGAGAGTAGGTAAGTATTTTTGACTCTATAGGTCTGACGAGGTGTGACCGAAATAAAAAACAAAACAAAAATTAATGCTAGACGATCTTTTTAAGGAATAAAACTAGACAGAAAAACAAATGTTTTGTAGAAATACTAAGTTCATACATGCGTTGTCAAGCCATATAACTCAGGGTTGCACAAAATACTGTAGACCTTGTGGGCCAGGCCAGTGTGCTTTATGTAAGCTTATAGGTCAGTACCTGTAGTTATGAGCCCAGGGGGCCTTTTCAATCTTTAATAAACTCCTGACAGTCCTGAAAAGCCCCATAAATGTTGGATCAGTATGCCATGACCTCATGTATGTGCTGATATTTGTTTTAGAGTAATCAGAGTTTGGCTTTAGTGCTGGTAATATTTTTTCCTTCTTCCTTGGTCATTGGGTTTGAGCCTTTTAAAACCAGTTAATTACAAGTCACTCATTGAATAAGCCATCTTTTGTTTAGCGGAGATGAAAATAATTTCCTCCCAGGAGACGGCACTGCTTGTGTTTTAGCGATCTAGCTTTCTATTACATATGCACATTTTGATATGCCAGGCTCTGCTTGTCCTTTAGGGCTCAGTCCCGAGGATCACCATAAAATATCTATGTAATCACCTGTATGTGAGTCTTTGGGTTTACAGATGACTGTCCTTATCTGGGAAAATAACCTTGCCTGGATTTTGTTAGGCCTTCTGCACACAAATGATAATTAAGAATTTTATATATATATATATATATATATATATATATATATATATATATATATATATACAGGTTTTATACACTTTCAGCGTTTTTTTTTTTTAAATAAAGATCTTTTCTTACAGTCAGGTACGTGGCTGAGAGATGTATGTTGTAATGAGCCATCTATGTGCACAGGACTTGGTCCAGAGAGATGCTCATCACATCTTTTGTGCACCCTTAGGCCTCTTGTGTTATGGGTTGTAGAGTCTCTAAGAAGTGTATGGGCCAGTACTGTACCTACATATTCATCTGATTTCATAATCATGCATTTTTTCCACACTGTGGGCATAACTACCTGGGCAGCACAGCAGCTTTTATGAGGCTCCACAATTTGCAGGTTTTCCAGGATTGAAATATTGATGATGACCTATCCTCCTCAGATTCCACAGATCAACTGTTTGAAGGGGCTAGCACTGTGACTTCTATACCAAGCACAGCGTGGTCCATGTGGTTGATATTGCAGCTCAATCCATTTCACTCGAATGAACGTGTCTGACTGATGGGACAGCATGGGCCAAAGAGGCAGCAGTGCTGGCCTGTATGCTGGGGCCCCTTCCTGTTGCAGATCAGTGAGGGTGCCAGGAGTCAGACCCTATGTTGATGACCTACAGTATGTTTGCAATGCAATGTAATTTTCTGTTTCTTGACTATGTATGTGTTGAGTGTGAAAAGATGTCTGGAGCTGTTCTGTAGGAATGTGATATTAAGAGGAAAAGAAACTGGACAAACCGTTTACACTCTAAACCTAGTGATATGAAAATGGCCAGTTTATCTAGTCCAAATATGTCCCATTTGGTAATTGAATGTAGGGTCCAATTTACGTGCTTAAACCTTGTAGAGGTCATGGTTTTAGAACACCAACCTGAATGTAATTATGATTGCGAATAACCATATTAGTGCATGTTCTGAGACAAATCATTCCTTTATAACATTTGAGTCTGACATTGGGAGATCATTTAACCATGTGCTGTCCGTTTACCAATTGAATTATGTGACCGGTATTTACATCGGTTTTCAGTTTAGGAGATGAGTGTCCATGAATACTGCTGTGTAGATATTGGTGTTATAGATTTAGGTGGTGCAGAGATAGCACTCACACCTGGACCCTGGTGCTTGATGGGACCCGAAAGCTTCTTTGCCATGTAAGAAGGCACCTGTATAATAAATGGCACATGGTATATGACGGCACCGGTTACAAATTTTGCATAGGAACTCCTAATTATGCCAAATGTAACCTTCCTGGTCGTGTGAGCCATATTCTCCAGTAGGCTTGCTGGAATAAAAGAGGCACGTTCCAACTGAAGCCTGTCAAGTTCCCCATACATGGTGTATTATATCTGTTCTAGTGTGTGTCTGGAGAAAGTGTTACCATCCACTGTCATTACCATAATTGTGAGTCCCTTACAGTCCGCCTCCACTCACAGTGCCCGGAGTGACACTTGTTAGCTGCAGCTGGCACCACCTCATTCCATTCATGTCTTTTGTTTTGGTTGTATGCCATGCAAAACAGTAAAGCTGACAACTGCAAGTCCAACTACTCCTTACTCCAATCTTCTTCAAATTATGGTCCTGCTGATATAATGGAGTCCATACACATCTAACATGGCTTTCTCTTCATGCATCCAAAGCACAATATATTTGTACATGCATCCAAAGTACAATATATTTGTAAAAGTCACAGAATTTTATTTGTCTTTTCAATTGAGTTATCCAGTGTTTAATATTGGTGACCTGTCCTCAGGTTTTCAATATCTGATCAATGGTGTTCTGCCTCCCGGCACACCGCTGCTCAGCTGTTGAAATGGGCTGCAGCACTCAGTGAGCGCTACAGCCTCTTCCTAGGCCAGTGATGTCACATGGCCTAGGCACAGCTTAGTCCCATTCAAGTGAATCCACTATTCAGTGGACAGCACTGTCCTTGGTAAACTGAGAGGAGGCTACAGCTGATTGGTGGGGGTGTATTAGTACATTTCATATGCCAGTCTTAGTAAGACGTGTTTGGACTATTTACAATAGTTATTAAGAGTCATGGGCATCTTAATGTGTTTGGCACATCTTGTGGTAGTCAACTCTACCTAAGCACATAACTGGAGTAGGTTTGTGTCTTAAGTTATGTTGGGTCGAGTTAGGCCATGTCTCCTTTTTCTTATCAACGGTGGTTAGAGCAGGATAAAATTGAAAAAAGTCTTTTGGGGGTGTCACTTATTTTGGTGGAAGAAGATCCGTCTAGTTTATTAAGAGGGATACAATAAACTTGGTATGCAATTTTTACCTGAAGGAGCCACTGGGATGTTAAATAGTTAAAAAGAAAATTGGACATTTTTGCCAAACTGCAGCATGTGACTTCTCCAGTGTCTCTTTTTAAAATAGATGGGTGGATTCTCTCAATCTTTCATTATTTCTGACCTGAAAAAATCCCTCTGACAGTAGTAGACCTGTTGTATGGTGGATTTATTGTGCTATGTGGGGATCACGATGCCGTCTCCAGTCTACTTGCACCTGTAATTTGAATTATGAAAAAGCTCAGGTTTGTAATTAAAATTCCCCATAATCCTTGTACCATAGCAGGTTTAATCTCAAACAATAGGGCAAACTCTGCCCATTGTGACAAATAGGAAATGTTTTGTCCCGCGCTGAAAGACAAGTGCTGGCAGCGGAAAAATAGAGAGGCAAGTCAACTTTATTGGGTAGCACACAAACTCTTTAGTGTTGCTCAGTTCCAAGCTCAACAAGACAATGGCAATTATTGTACCTGTCCTTGAATGTTTTGGATGTCGTATAAAGGCCCAGTGTTGGCAGTGCCAGCACAGGCTGATAAGGTGGCCCAACCAGTCAGGTTACTCGCCATTAACCCATACTCTCGTTACTTGGAGAGGTGGGGCGGACTTTGAAGTGTATATTCATTATTCCAACAAAGTTCTCATGTTATGCATTTTACTTATAAATTCATGTGTTTGTGCAGTGACTTGGGAGAAGGGAACAAAGGATGAAAGAGGTAGTTTTGACCCTAAGGGTGCTATTAGTACTCGCAGTAGAAATTCCCCCTCTCTGGCTCTCCCTGGATTAGTGCAGTGACTGTAGCCTGCACCCTTGTTTCCCCAGGCCAAACCCTGATCTTGGGGCTCCTTCCTGGTGCTGATGGGTTTGCCCTTGATTGTTAGGTGTTTTAGCAGGGTACAAGGCAGGAGTGTGAATTCAGTGGCCGGCAGCTGTCATTAACCAGGCCAGTTACTAAAGTGCAAACTAGGAGTAGTACAGATTTAACATACGGCTGGGCTAGCCAAACCATCTCAAAGTATGGAAGGGTGCACTGGCAATGTTCCCTCTCACAGCAGTAAAGTCTCTCTGCCATAAACATGCATAATACCATGCTGTTTAACTCCAGTGCACAACCTTGCAGCTTCCCACTGTGCTAGGTAAACTGAGAGGAGGCCGCATGATTCTGTCCTCTTCGGACAGCTGATTGATGGAGGTGTATTAATACATTTCATATGTCAGTCTTAATAAGAAGTGCTTTGGACTATTTACCAAAGTTATTAAGAGTCATCTGAATCTTAATGTGTGTGTTATAGCTTGTGGTTGTCAACTCTACATAATCGCATATGTATATAAATTTAAAAAATCACAACAATATAACAATTTATCCTTTGCAGTGACCCTGGGCATTTCATTTGCTCTTTTTCTTTGGTCATCACATGTACCTATGGTAGGTGGTCTCGTATCAGTAGTTCTGCATTTTCTCTTCTTCTTTGGTTATCACATATACATACAGTAGGTACTCTCGTGTCCATAATACTTCATTTCCTCTTCTTTGGTCATCACATTTATCAATAGTAGGTGGTCTTGTGTCAGTAGCACTGCATGTACTCATATTCATTGGTCATCACATTTATCAATAGTAGGTGGTCTTGTGTCAGTAGCATTGCATGTACTCTTATTCTTTGGTCATCACATATAAATACAGTAGGTGGTCTTGCTTTGGTGGTGTTGCATTTACTCTTCTTCTTTGGTTGTGACATGCACATACAGTAGGTGGTCTCGTGTCAGTAGTGCTTGTGACACTCTTCTTGTCATGTCACTCTGCTTACATTCTTATCGGAACTTGATCTGGAGGAAATGCCTGTAATGCAATCTTATTGTATTTGCATCCTAGTCACACCCTTTTCTTTGCAGGGCACCATTTTACTTGCCCCATTTTTCCATTGTAGATGATTTCTTTCCCACACTGTGGTGTCATGCTGGACTGTATGATCGTCACTTGTATTAGCTGAATGACTTTGTTCATATCTTATTTCTTAATTCCCATATAAACTGTTTGTCCAGCGGCTGCCATATTTTATATACGGTGTGTGTGTTTGTCATGTGCTTTATATATCCCGTATGTTTCCCCCTATGTGAGCTCTTGGAGTCAAGTATTTACCTAGACTCTTCAGGAATGTCTGCAAATGTCATATAAAATGATTTCCTGTAAGTGTCATTTTCTGTTTGTTGACTAGATCTTTGTTGGGTGTGAAAAGATGACCGGAGCTGTTCTGTAGGAGTGTGATATTGAGATGAAAAGAAACTGGACAAAATATTTGCACTCTAAACCTAGTGATATGAACTTTAATACTTGTGTGAAATGTCTTTCCGAAACTTTCCATTGCCTGAATGTGAGCACCACCTTCTACTTGCCAAAAAATAACCTTTTGTAGGTAGTGACATGAATCCGTAATATTACGATGCTATAATGATTTTTTATTTTACCAATGTAATTTTCAGATGATGTTTTCTGTTGCCCAGGAGCAACATAGCAGCTCAGTGATTGTAGTGCGGCACTATAGAATATTATACCATTATATTGCAATGCAAGAACAATTCATACACCTAATGTCCTGGGATGGCTACCAATTAACCTGGAAAACTGCTTCTTCTATAGTGCCTGAATGGGAATGTGTCATCAGAAACCGACCTACTGTTTAAGGCTTGTTCCTGCCAGGATCGGTCAGTGCTGCGCTCTGCCGGAATTCCTTCCGGCCCCTTTCACTATAATGGGGACTGACAAATATGTGCGGTGCAGACGCATGAATCTGGAGGCCAAACAAACACGCGGAAGCACTTCCTTGGTCTTCCAGGTCTGTGCCTCTACGCAGCAAAAGATAGAACATGTCCTATCTTTCGCCACATCTAGGGGATTGCTGACCCATTGAAATCAGTGGGTCCGCACTGCGATGCAGAGCACGCATGGCCAGTGTCCGTGTTTAGTCACCTGCGGTTTGTGGTCCGCACCACGGACACTGCAGCCCCACGGTTGTATAAATGCACCCTTAGATTGTCTAAAATCCTGCGGAAAGTGACTTTAACCCCTCAATGACCAGGTCAGTTTTCGTCACATTCCAAGGGCCATACATTTTTTATGTTTTTCCATCGACATAGTTGTATAAAACAAGAGCAGAGATGTAAAATGACAAGTTTTTACTGAAACTTCACATAAAACTATACATCAATCTGCTCAGCTCCTCCTGCTCTATAACATGCTGCCTGCAGATTGCACTCATTTTTTGGTGACAGTATTCCCATCCTACCCATTTGTGTTTTTAATAATGACAATTAGGTATTTCAAATCTGCATAATGATGACATAATTATGTGATGGATGATTTTTAAATGTTCCAAATGAATGAATCTCTAGGACAGTGCATGGGGATGTCCTTTATATATCGATATTCTGTATGATTCATATTGGGTTCTGATATGGTGAGAATGTTTGGATCAATAGCAGAGCTGTCTGTGCCGATAAATGGGGGATAAAGGAGATTTTAAGTGAAAGTGGAACTTGTCATACGAATTTGTGACCCATGAGAAAGATTTGAGGACAATAATTTGCCTCGGTTTCTGCTCCTCACCCTGTGCACTCTCCCTGCCAACGTCCCCATACACAAAACTCCTTTTTCCCCCCCTTTGTTTTGTCTTTATCAAGCTAATCGGATTAAAAGCTCAAACATTTCAAAGAAACTTTTAAGCCCCCTTTAAGATTGCCCACCCTCTCCCCTTTTTTTCTTTTCAGATCTTGCGCACCCCCACCCCAAATATTACTGAAGAAGAAAACCCCTTTTTGCTGAAAGATTATAATAATAGAAAAAGAACCATTGCTTCATATGTGGAGATGATCACTTCTTAGTCTTGTCTTGGATTCTCAGTCCAGTCCCTTCATCAGTTGTGTTTGATGATGGCTCTTCCTTCTCCATATTTAGTATTTCCCCGTCAATAGGATGATGGGTGTTTTCCTCCTTTTTACAGCAGATCTTCTTCAAATGCTTAAAAGAACCCAATTAAGATATTGGACATTGTTCTGAACTGATCATTTACACCCGGTATATTTTCATAGAATGAATGAAGGAAACCTTCTTTCCATCAACACATTAAATCTTTCTGTAACCTGTAATGAAATTTTCCACCCCCATCATCAGTTGCCGTATATACCAGGATAGTTAGGCCAGATCACTGATTCATTCAATTGAATTGTTTCCACAGAGCACAGAATATATCAGACATAAAGGTCATATCTACATAGTTGTATCCTCCAAATTTGCTGGATTTTATATATTGGATTGGTGTGTGTTTTTTTTTTTTCACTAATTTTCACCTAATTCCTTATTCTAGATGCACCCTTTGGGACTTTGCAATAACAACGATGAGGAAGATTTGTATGAGTATGGCTGGGTCGGTGTGGTGAAACTTGAACAGCCTGAAATGGATCCTAAACCATGTCTGACTGTTCTGGGAAAGGTAAGGAACTTGCTTTTTTTCTCTTTATTAGTCATCTTGCACATGCCCGTATCAGTTTTTCAGTCTGCAAGCCACAGATCTGCATTTTACTAACTTCCATTAAAAGAAATGGCTGTTCTTATCTGCAAAACAGACTAGAATAGGACATGTGCTATAATTTACGGGACAGACATATGGATGCGGACAGGACATGGATGACATTCGTGCGCCGCCTGCTTTTCTTGTGAACTCTTGGAAATGAATGGGCTCATCCGTATGCGTTACAGTTGACTTCTAACGAATTCTTTTGGATTGGACTTGAAAGGGTTGTTACATCAGACAGAAAAAGAGACATTCCTGGGAAATGGCTTAAAATAATTAATACAGCGCAACCTACCTAGAAGATCCAGAACTACCGGATCAGTTCTTTCCATCTGACTTTTTCTGGCTGCTAAAAAGATGTGATGTTGACACAGGTGACCATTTCAGCTAATCACAGGCCTTCAAGGTGCTCTGCAACCAGGAAAACGAAGCCCAGTAGGGAGTACTGTATAAGCAGTGCCAGAGCTACAGTGCTGTGCAAAAGTTTTAGGCAAAGGTGGGAAAAATGCTGCAGAGTAAGAATGCTTTGAAAAATAGAAGTGTTAATAATTTATTTTTATCAGTTATCAAAATAGAAAATTAATGAAAAAAAGATATCTAAATCTAATCAGTATTTGGTGTAACCACCCGTTGCCATTGGCAGCGCCAATTCTTCTAGGTACAATTGAACACATTTTTTGAAGACACTCTGCAGGGAGGTTGTTCCAAACATCTTGAAGAACTAACCACTGATCTTCTGTGGAAATAGGCTTGATCAGATCCTTCTGTCTCTTCGTAATCCCAGACAGTCTCCAGGATGTTGAGATCAGCGCTCTGTGGAGGACGTCATCACTTCCAGGACTCCTTGTTTTTCTTCTGCAGAATAAATTTAAACTAGTTACACTTCTATTTTTGAAAGCATTCTTTTTTGCAGAATTGTTTCCTTTTGCACAGTGCTATACTAGGCAAATAATGCTGAATATGTGCACATTTTTCATTTCACTTGCAAATGTGTGCGGTTTACAAGATAGCTATGTTCATCTGCGCACCCATCTTGGGTTTGCTGAGGCTTTTGTCACTTTTGACAGAAACTGAGGTTAAAGCAACAGAAGGTTCGAGTCAATAGACTCCGTCTGTCTCCATTTTGGACCTGACACAGAGAACTGCCTTTCGTTGTGAAGGAATCTTGGTTGCGTTATTTGCCAGTCAGCAGGTCATAATAGACATTGACAGAAGTCTGTCGGAGTTGCTGCCTGTATGCAATGCAGTACTTTACAGGGCCAGTAGAAAATCTGAACATTAGCCATTATACCATCTAAGGCTGGATTCCCATATATCCAGCCATCCGTTGTAGTTCTCCTCTATGGTGGTACAGAAACACTAGAGGGAAGCTGATTAAACAAATTATCCGATGTTTTCTGGCATCCCTGGCGCATCATAAAAGCATTGCATGCAGTGGGGCTCAGGTAGAAATCAATTGTCCCGATACAACTGCTGTATGTGAACCCAGCCCAACTTGCATATGAAGCAATCTCACTAATGGCAATATCTTGGGGCAGTAATGGTGAACCTTTTACAGACCGAGTGCCCAAACTGCAACTCAAAACCTACTTATTTATCATCAAGTGCCAACACGGCAATTTACCCTGAATACTACAGTCCAGTATAGTATATCTTCCATGTACTTTTATCATTTAGCCATAATATCCTGCCTACATTCAGTGCGCTTCCTGTGCTGTTCATAGTGCACACTGCGCTGATGAATGGCAGGAAAAGTCTAAGGCACATTGGTACACCATAGACTTTTTCCAGGGTGCGGGTGCCCACAGAGAGGGCTCCAAGTGCCACCTCTAGCACCCGTGCCATAGGTTTGCCACCACTGTCTTAGGGCCCTTGCACACGACCGTATGCGCTCCGAGACATATGATCATATGAGTGACGTGCGCAGCGTCATAGTAATCTATAATTCTGTGCGCTCCCCTGCCCACGATCTATGCCGCTCCAGGACATATGGCCCGCTCATGGACTGCATGTCTCGGAGCACACACGGTCGTGTGCAAGGGCCCTTAGGGCATTATTCGTTTTGCAGTTTTCAAATACAATCACTAGAGTGTCGCTGACTCTAAGCGCCACATTAAGTCCTAACATTTTCAGCATCATATGTGTACATGGACACATCATCAATTTGTACTAACAAATCTGCACGCTATTTTTCACCTATAATTACATTAGTGTTAGACCTTTGGCAGAGAATAACATTTATTTTTTGTTTCCGCACTCCTTCAATCAATTAAGTCGGATGTTCATGCCTTATCCTTTCACTTTCCTCTTGGTTTTTATGGGAGTTTAGCCAAGACAAAAATATTGAGCTGTTTTTTTGCCATTTCGTCACTATACTAACACTTTTGTGTATATTTTGTGTGCATTTCAGATGCACACTGTTAGGTGGATATTTTAACCTAAAATTGAAATATTTCACTTATAGATGTCTGATAGGTGCAGGTCTCATCTTTGGGACCTGCACCTACACTGAGAATGGAACCCCAAAAGTTGTGGATGGCGCACTGCTCATGTGCAGCCACCCTCCATTCATTTCTATGGGACTCGGCTATTTCCATCAGCCCCACAGAAATGAATGGGAGAGGTGGCCACGCTGACACGTTCCATTGTCTGTGTTAGGTGCAGGTCCCAGAGGTGTGTAAGGGAATGAGGCTTCATATAGGAGAGCCTAGGGAAGGCTTTAAAGGGAATCTGTCACCAGTGACCTCCCTATTCAGCAGTTTGCATAGACAAATAGCTGTGGTTCAACTGATTAAAACTGTTTTTTTTTTTTTTTTGGTTGATCTGAGGCTCTGTTCCCGAATTATGACACTAATTATGCCTTCAGTGCAATAAGAGCAGGACCATTGCACTTGTTGCACCAAACCTCCACTAAGTTCTGTGGCTAGCCTCTCCATCGCTGCTTGGATAAACAGGGCTAGGCACTGACAAAGCAGCGAGGGAGAGGTCACAGAAAGGAGCAGAGCTTGGGTGCAACAAGAGCAATTGCACCAAATGCCTACTTCGCATATTAAGAAAAAGTATCATAACTCAGGAATGGTGCCTCGGATCAACAAAAGCATCAAACAAAAGCATTTAAATCAGGTGAACTATAGCTATGTGTCTATGCAAACCATTTGATTGGGAGGTCTCTGGTAAAGGAGTCCCTTTAAGGCTACATTTACACTGCATTTGCTGTGTATATTTGGCATATGTGGCAGGAAAACTCCAGTTATATTCGTAATGTCACACTGACTTGACATATGCCAAGAGAGTGTACTATTGGTATATTCTTGTATCAAATCAGCCTTACTATTCAATATATAGCCATCCTAAAAAAAAAAAAAAGTATGCTGTGTAGTTTTTTTTTTTTAATATTTGGAGTCCATGGTCAACATATGCCTCAGCTCTGCTCAACTTTTCCAAGGTATGGAGTACACATCCCCAGAAATTATGAGGTGGGATTCCCTACTACTCCTGTATAACTGCCGATACTAGTCCTTGATCACAGTGACAGATTTTCCTTTTAGCAATAAATCAAATATGAGAACAGCACCAATCTGGCCTCAGACTGCCTCCGTGATGCAACAGCACGTCCTGGACTTCAGATCCTTACAGTCCACCGAACAAGCAATATCCACAAAAAGACGGCAGCATCACCTTCAGGCTTTATTCTTTATTCCAGTGGGTTCCACAAGTAATACATCAATCGGTCATAAAGTGCCAATGCAACGTTTCGGCTACAACATAGCCTTTCTCAAGCATAATACAAAGTGTATCTAGCAATCTTAAATAGTGCACATAATCCCTCCTGCTGTGTATTCAGCCAATCATCACAATCACTTAATTATGTTAAAATACGGTTTGAACCTGCACCAATCCAGTGAACTCACCTCCCAACAGGTGCTTGTGTTCACCTATCACATTTCATTACGTCACCATCATACCTGTAAGAGATTGCCGGCAGACCTATAACATACAATCAGACCATATATATGTTTTCTTAATCCACTGATATTTACAAGTCCCTTCCATATTCAAAATGTGGAAAAAATGGGAGCGAAAAAATAGAACTAGGGGAGACTATACAATGTTGAATATTACAGTCCTAGAACGCGCACGCTGAATAATGGTCAATGATAGTCAATCCGCAATCCCAGCAACAACATCATATAATACACAATATGTAGGGTTAAAAAACTTTTTTTAAAAACACTTTAAGACATCCCAAATGACCTAAAGACAGAAGACATCAATATTTCAATCCAAGTTACTCACATTAAATTCAATATTCATACCATATGGTTGCAGAGCTCTCAATGTAAAAATCCACCTCAATTCTTTTTTCCTCAAACTTTGTTCCCTATCACCTCCCCTTCTCAAAATTCCCACTGAATCAATAACTCGGAATCGTAATTGATTCACCGAGTGTCCAAAATCAATAAAATGTTTTGCCACTGGTTTATCCATCATTTTTTTACGAATTGTACTTTTATGTTTATTAATCCTCTCTCTGATCTCCATCGTCGTCTCCCCCACATAGATCTTACCGCAAGGACAAACAATCATGTAGATAACATACTGAGATCTACATGTAAAAAAAACCCCTGATGTTATATATTTGTCCTGTATATGGATGAGCAAATGTATCACCCTTGATTAGGTTGCCGCAATTGCAGCAACCCAAGCAAGGGAAATTCCCCATCTTTTTCGGGGCCAAAAGTTTCTGTCTATCCACCTGTGTCCCACCAATATCAGATTTTACCAATCTATCTCGCAGATTGGCACTCCTCTTATATGACATTAATGGCTGTGTTTGAAATTCTTTCACTTCTGGTAATCCTTTCTGTAATATATGCCATTCTTTATTCAAAATCTGAGTTATAGCACCACTGTGCTTACCATAGGTGGACACAAATGGTATCCTATCAACCCTCTTCTGTCCATTTCCCCTCTTTAACAATGTTGTCTTCCTATCAAATGTTTTTATCTTAGTCTTAGTCCTTGCAAGTAATCTCCGAGGATAACCACGCTCCGCAAACCTAGCACACATTTCATCAACACGTTTCTCAAATGTGGTGCTATCCGACACAATCCTCCTCACTCTCAACATCTGACTCCAAGGGAGTGATTGTACCATTCTGTGAGGGTGATTACTGTCAAACAGCAACACATTATTTCTGTCTGTGCTCTTCTGAAAGATGTCCGTTTTCAGGACTCCATCTTCCATATAGACCCGTACATCAAGAAACTGTAACTCAATCTCTGATAATACCTTAGTGAACTGTAATCCTGGCACACTCTAATTTAGATGTCCATGAAAGGACTCCAAACCCTCAAGGGTCCCGGTCCAAATCAAAAAAATGTCGTCTAAGTAGCGCCACCAGCACAGGATGCTCTCCATAAAACAAGAACGGTACACAAGCTCATCCTCCACCTGTGCCATGTATATGTTGGCATAAGTCGGGGCCATATTGGCCCCCATGGCTGTACCCCGTTGTTGGTAGAAGCGGTCCCCAAAAAGGAAATAATTCCTCCTGAGGACCACCTCTAACAGCTGGAGGATGAACCGTGCACCGTCCGGAGAGAACCCTGCGCTGGCGAGCTCCACACCGACGGCCCTCAAACCTGCCTCATGTTGTATTGAGGTATAAAGTGAGGTTACATCAAATGACACAAAATAGAAGGAGTCTGGTAAGTTCAATTCACGTAATTTCAACAAAAATTGGCCAGTATCCTATATATAGGAAGGGGCACTGGTTGCATAGTCACGCAATACCTTATCCAAAAATATTGCTATGGTGCTGAAGATGGAACCCCTACCCGAGACTATGGGTCTTCCCGGCGGATCCACCAACCTCTTATGGATCTTGGGTAATATATACAACATAGGAGTTATTGGGTATTGTACCCTCAAGTACTGTCCCAATTCTTCATCTATGAGACTGTCATCCATAGCTTTTTTTTACTATCTTTTCTATTTCACACATAATCTCGGTTTTGGGGTCCATCCTCAGCACCCTATATACTTCCACATCCATCAGTTGTCTCTGAACCTCCTCTATATATTTATCAGCATCCATCACAACCACTGCCCCTCCCTTATCAGCAGGCTTCACAATTATTGCCTTATTCGCTTCCAGCGATTTTAACGCTCTCTTTTCATACTTTGACAAATTGGACTTAACGTATACACCACCAGACTCCCTCAACTGTGCAACCCGTTTACCCACTATCTCAATATATGATTCCACAACATGGTTATTATGAGGAGGGGAAAAGTTACTTTTCAATCTTAGATCAAAATCTTTCAAATGCAACATCCTATCTTCCCTGTTTGCTGTTTTAGACATAGTATTATCAGGTATAGTAGAAAAGAATGCTTTTAATCTTAATTTTCTATAAAATCTCTGCAAATCAAGCTCCACATCAAACCAATCACATGTCATAATCGGACAGAAGGAAAGTCCTTTACTTAATACTCTAATTTCATCATCGGACAACAACGAAGATGAAATATTCACCACCAACTCAAAATTCTGGGGATTCTGTCTCGTTGTCCTGCCCTGGGTACCCCTCACTCGACCTATTTGGACCGGAGGGAGCACATTTCTTCTGGGCCCTGTGGTGTTTCTGTCCGCCCCACCTATGTCTTCCCCTCTTCCACGCCTCCTTGTTCCTAAAAAAACGGATTTTACCGATTCATCTGTAGATTCAGAGTCACAGGTAGTAAACCCAAAGCGATTTTGTTCATAATTTCTATTTTTCCTTCTCCTTGGTTTCCCTTGTGTATTATTATTCTGCCAATTATATATTTTACCCGATTGGTAATCCTCCAAATCTCTATGCCATTTGTCTGTTTGGCTCTTTCCACCTTCATCCTATGTCTCTGTACATACGTCGCGGTTTTGTCCTTATGTGCCGCATGCTCATCCTCACTCAGCAGATCATGTATTTGCATTTCCAGTGTATTTAAAGTCCTTTTAATCAATTCCACATCCTTCTGCAAATATTCAATATTTAACAACATAATCTCAAAGGAATATTTGTTGCTCACCATTTCAAGTTTCTTACCAAACTCTTCATTATTAGGGAACAAATTAGGTCGTAAATGCGATCTCAATCCCCTTGGGATCCTTTGTGCTTTAAAATATTCTCTCAATGTGTTTAAATGTAACTCAGTAGTAACCAGTCTCTTAGACTCTTGTTCAAACTTTCTCTTCAACAGATCAATTGACGGGGTACTTAAAAACGACACATCAGTCTTATCCTCATTAATTAATCTGTGGATGTCCTCTTCAGTATATAAATGCATACTTATGCCCACTTTATCCATCGTCTTACCCGGCCCGGGACCTTCCTCCATATTCAAAGACATGGGAATCCCTGTGCCCGCTCTCCGAATCCGTATAGCAATAAATCAAATATGAGAACAGCACCAATCTGGCCTCAGACTGCCTCCGTGATGCAACAGCACGTCCTGGACTTCAGATCCTTACAGTCCACCGAACAAGCAATATCCACAAAAAGACGGCAGCATCACCTTCAGGCTTTATTCTTTATTCCAGTGGGTTCCACAAGTAATACATGTTGCTGGGATTGCGGATTGACTATCATTGACCATTATTCAGCGTGCGCGTTCTAGGACTGTAATATTCAACATTGTATAGTCTCCCCTAGTTCTATTTTTTCGCTCCCATTTTTTCCACATTTTGAATATGGAAGGGACTTGTAAATATCAGTGGATTAAGAAAACATATATCTGGTCTGATTGTATGTTGGCCTTAGTGAGATGAAAGATCCCAGTATTGGGGCGATAGATATAATGCGACACATGGCCAACTTATAAGTCCCTATTATGTCCCTATAATAATATAGATAGTGATGTACTTGTGATATTGGAAATGTATCTGCGATAGTTAATGGGAATAAATTGGGAGCGGTTTCCATGGGGATATGGACGCTACTGAAGCCTGCCGTCTATGGCCGGGAATCATCTGGATCATGTGGTCGGGAGTGATCACGTGACCCGATGATGTCAGAATGGGGCCGGGTATCATTTGGATCATGCGAGTGCGTGACCCAATGATGTCAGAATGAGGCGCGGCGCAGAGTTAGCGGCGCGGTACGGCATGTGGATGGAAGGTAGATAACGCCAATGGGGGACATGCACGCTGGATATAGGTCTGCCGGCAATCTCTTACAGGTATGATGGTGACGTAATGAAATGTGATAGGTGAACACAAGCACCTGTTGGGAGGTGAGTTCACTGGATTGGTGCAGGTTCAAACCGTATTTTAACATAATTAAGTGATTGTGATGATTGGCTGAATACACAGCAGGAGGGATTATGTGCACTATTTAAGATTGCTAGATACACTTTGTATTATGCTTGAGAAAGGCTATGTTGTAGCCGAAATGTTGCATTGGCACTTTATGACCGATTGATGTATTACTTGTGGAACCCACTGGAATAAAGAATAAAGCCTGAAGGTGATGCTGCCGTCTTTTTGTGGATATTGCTAGATTTTCCTTTTAGTTCCCTTTAAGCATAAATGAAATGTCCTGCTTTTTATTATTGGTCCAGACTCTTCATCAGAAAACTATATGGGTAGAATTGCTAAGTTTGGCTGCATCCTCTGATTATCTCCTTGTGATATGTTGTCTCGCAGTGGTTGGTCTTTTTGTCTGGTGCTTTACTGATTAGTCTCTACTTACGTGTGTGGGGGTATATATAACGTAATATATATGTACAGTTGAAGTTGAGAACCCTGCTCCTGTGTTCTCTTGCTTCACCCTGAAGCTAGGACACCTGCCTCTGCAGAGTTATCAAACCCTTTGATGTTCAGTAAGCAGCGGTGGGTGGGAACAGGGAAAGAGGGGGGTCGAGAGGCCCTCCATGTTCCTTTTACCTATTCTAAAAGACAAGCAATGTCCAGACTTGTCAAAGAAGAATTGTGTGTTTATATATGTAACCACAGCCTCCTTCAAGTATTCTCTCAGGTGTGTCTGAGACGGCGGGAATCTGAGAGGAACGCACACAGGAACACCACTGGAAAATGTGTGACTGTGCCATCTCTAGAGCACTTATCTTTATTGCGTATTCATCCACTCTTGGACATTGTAACCTGTGTTGGCTTTTATCTGGTTCCAAGCTTAGGAAATCTCAGTAACTGTTAACAGCCTTAGTTAAAAGCGAGATGAAATGTCTTGCAAATGATATTATTGATCTAACAGTTGTGAATAAAGCTGCTATCAGATCGGAGTGCATAGTTATAGCGGCGTATTCTATAAACAGCAGATGGTTTGGAAAAGCCACCAAAAAGGGCACGCAATGGTTTAGTTATCTTCTAGTCACAGGATATGGGATAACTATTAGATCGGTGGGGGGTCCTGCACCTGAAAGAATCACAAGAATGGATACCCCATACCCCTCAGAGCTCCCCGAAATTAACAAACCGGCAGGTTGGGCATGTAAACTCGGCTGTCTCGGAACTCTCTAGAGATGAATGAAGTGTGTAGGTGGTACCCTTTCTCATGATCAGTGGGCCTCTCAGCAGTAGGGCCACCACCAAAATCCTGTGGATCGGGAATACTTTTTTACAAACAGAACACCCCATTAAGGACACTAATCAATGTGTGATCTCTGGTGAAGGAGGATCAGACTCATTAACTTGCATTTTTAAATAAACCAACTCATAAATTACACTTCTAAATGAAGTTTGTGGTCTGTCATAATTTTGGAGAACCAACCCCCTGAGATATTTGAACTTGCAAATGCATGTCTTAAAATTAAAGCTACTTGTAAAAACAACTTTATATGTAGATTCCTTGTGTTCCAAATGTGGCCCCATGTGTATGACAATGAACTAGAGGTCTAGTTATAAGTAATATACATTTGTGGATAATTCCTGGTGTTAACGGTCATCTTAGATACCCTTGATGTTTAGAAAAGAAAAGACAAAAAAAGGTTATCCCACAAATGTCTTTATTTTTAGTAGTGTAAGACATCTTTTGAACATGTATTAGAAAAGTTGTTCTGTGCTGAGGTATTACATTTATAAACTTATTGTATCACCACTTAGTGTTTCCCTCTATAATCCACCTTTCTATGTGTTCAGTCCCCACCAATCAAACACTAATTACCTATCCTCTGGATAGGTGATGAGTTCTTAGAGGAGTTGTGCAGGAAATGTGTCACCAGAAATTTTACCTGCCAGTTAAAATCACGTAGTAGCAGCCCCATGGCCCGTAGACACAATGGTCAGGAGGGGACCTCATTGACTTCAATGGGAGAATAGACAGGTAACCTGTGTGGAGGTCATTGCACAAGAATAGATAAGCTCTATTGTGAATGGTTATCTTTACACAGATTGATATCATTACAGGCAGGATTAGAATGAGCTAACTGCAGTAAAGTGATCTGTACAAACCAATAGGTGGTGCCAATTATTAGACATAGTGGCCAGTGCAAAAACTGCAGGATTTTTGGTTTTAGTTTAAATATAAAAAGTGCCATGGAAAATTAAAAATGACATTATCAAAAATTATTTAAAACTTCTGATGACCCATTCCCTTTAAAGGGGTTGTCCCCACTTGGCTGGACCTCTAAAGATTACTTACCTGCTTCCTGGTAATAATGATTCCAGTACTCTACTGATTAATGTTGGTAGGAGCTAATAAAATGTGATTTGTATTGTGCCCACAAACTGTCCACCCACTGGCAGAAGATGTGGCAACCAGGATTGAGCCTGATGGATTTTTAACATGACTGACCCTTTGTTGAGCCGGAAGATAAGCTGTTGCCAGAGGAGCCTGACAGCAGCTTATCTCCTCTCCCAATCAGAAAAAAAGAACACTTGGCCTGACGCTCTTAGAGCTGATGGCTATCTTGCTTGACCTCCCCATAATAAACATCTAATCTCTGCCAATAGCTATCTTTTGTGCTTGAGCCAGCTTCAGCCTACTCAAAATCTATGACGTTCAGGTTTGGTTAACCCTAATATACAATTCTCTCCATATCATACTCACTTTGGGCATAGGTGATGATATGGAGAGTTGTTGGCAGGGTTTCTTAGTGGGTAGAGCCCCATCTAGGCTTCTTTCTGTGAGTGCAGACTTAAATGGCAACTGGATGGTGCATTCCCTCTATCCAGTAAGTGTCAGATGGATTTGGTATGGACTGTGATGATGATGTGCAGACTGTAATGCAAATTATATTTTCTGCAGTGTGCAAGACTGACATGAGTGGTGCTAGGTCATATTTTATGGTGATGTCTTCAGCAGTACAAGACTTTGTACCATCACAATAATTGCTCATAAAATCCACAACTGAACATTGTAATTAGCTCGAATAGCTATCTGTCTGAAAGTACAGGGCCTTATTGAGATAAACCTAAGAGTACAGCTATATACATGTATCATTTAGAGGGTAAACTGCCCATAGACATTTCCGATCTTTATTCAATTGCCTGTTGGACCTTTTAATAGTATCTTTAGGCCCTTTTGACGGATGTCTTATGTCTCTGTCTAGCATAACCCTATTTTCTTAAAGAATTTCACATCCAAATACGTATATATACATTTGAAACATCATTTTTTCTTAATTCAAGGCTGCTGCCTGTTGGTTTGCAGATAAAATAACTGGAGCTCCTTTGCTTTGTACAGTACAAAGGGTCAGGCCATGAAGGACAGCGCAAGATAAAACGTGCTGAGGAAGGAAAGGGATAGTCGGTCTGTCCTGTATCTCTCCTGCACATAAATAGTTATCAGGCAGTGTGAGAAACCTAAGGCCTAAGGTCTCTGTGTAATCTTATACGTCCTAGGCCTCAAATAACCTCATAGCCGGCTACACATCTAAGAGAGTCTTTTAATGTTTCAGACGCCTTCTTTCTATGAAATACAAAGAAGCTGACATTCTTGGTAGAATTCAATACATGAATCGAATACTGTTGTTCCGGCCAGTAGGACTATACCTGAGGTTTGTTAGCTTGTCATAAGAGGACGCTATCCCATACTACTTTAGTTTTGCTATATGGTTTTTAGCTTTCCATATTCACTACAAATGGAGCACCAACAATAAAATGTTTTTCTGAGATACCCGTGCTTGTTGAGTTACATAGGCCGCATTGCCTTTTGGTAATAGATACTCCTGTAAAGAAAAAAAGTGACTCTAATTTTGGAGCATTGAAGCATTTTCCTGGAGGAATCTTTGCAATGTTTTGTCATATGTACCAACAATGCAGTTGTTGAATGGCATCAGTAGATTTGTACCTATGAAACTGGCTGACCTGTTACATGTCCGCTTGGCAGCTGAAGGCATCTGTTGGTCACATGTTCATATGTGCCTGCATTACTTAGAAAAACCATGTCTTAATATATGCAAATGAGCAATGGGGGTGTTGACGTTACACTCAGGGCTGTGGAGTCAGGGTCGGTGACCATTTTGGTGGAGTTGGAGTCGGTATAAAATGGACCGACTCCGACTCCTAAAATATATAATAATTTGGTACATTTAGTTCAATGCAGTATGTGCTGAATATACTTTCATAAGAATTTGGGAAAATGATGAAATGTCCTATAAATGTCTGTTCTATTCCTGAACTAAGGATCTAGGCTTTCAGTTGAGATGACTGTGTGCTGCCCTTTTATGTAGATGCTCAGAAGTGAAACTCCTCTGGTACAGATCAGAGGAAAAAGGCACTGGGAAGGAATGACTGCACTCATCTCAGATCTGCTGGAGAAAAAAGGATTAATGGGGTTTTCTCACTAGTTACAAAGATTAGCTTTCAACATAAAGGGACAATTAAAAGAAGACATTTTCTAAATAGAGTGGTCAGTCATGAGCTATAGACTCAGGTTTCTATGGTAACCTGCAGACCAGAAAGACTGTTATCTGATTGGCTGAGAGCAGGAGTGACCTCAGTAAGCAAAATGTGTTGAGGACTGAGCTTTACCTGTAATTGTGTTAGAGATCACAACCTCCTGCTCTGTCAGAGTAAGTTAATATATGCTAATAACTGCTGGAGACTACCCCCCCTCCCCCCATGGCCTGAGGAGACAGGAGTGAGTGCAAACTGCCAGTCTGCCTGTCAGCCAGTGAATCAATGTGCTGAGAAAACCCCTTTAAGGCAAGTACTTTTTAGTATATCTAAACTTTCAATAAACTGTGCATAAATCACTTGTCCAGTGCATGTTCTTTCTGTATGCTCTGTTTTAATTTTTTTTTTCTGAGCTCATGTTTGGAGAGGTTAGCTGCTTTCATGGCTTCTATATGCTGCTGATACACCTGTCTAGGTGTAGAATTTTCTTTGTTGCCCATAGAAACCAATTAGAGCTCCCCTTTCATTTCATATATTGCTCTGGAGAAATGAAAGGGGAGCTCTGATTGGTTGCTATGGGCAACAAAGAAAGTCTTAGGCTAGTTTCACACTAGCGGGTGAAGGGTCCCGCCGGATCCGTGCTGCCACTGGTGCACGTGTGGGGCCGGAACGAAAATACAACATGCGTGGCTCCGGCCCCACACGTGCACATGCGGCAGCACGGATCCGGCGGGACCCTTCACCCGTTGGATCTGCGCTGCCGCTAGTGTGAAAGTACTCTTAGACCTACACAGTTTTCATACATCAGGCCCTTAGTGAGCTGTACCCAGAGAAGCCTGATACTGAAAGTTCAGAGTAAAGATATCTAGTAAAACATATATTAAACTCTTTTTGTCATGACATATCTGTGCTATTGATTTATGCAAAATTTGTGTAAAGTTATCACTTAAACATGCGCCATGTATGAGGGAGTCGAATTGGGAGTCTGAGTCGGGGGAAATTGAGGAGTCGGAGTAGGAGTCGGGGTTTTGGCTTACCGACTCCGCAGCCCTGGTTACACCTAGAGGCTCTGCTTTCTGCAACTTCTGCGCCCTCTGCACTTTGATTGACAGGGCCAGGCGTTATGTTTTCACAACCCTGTCTTTTCAATTAAAGAGGAGAGGGCGCAGCAGTTGCAGAAAGAGCAGAGCCGCTAGGTGTAATGGCAACACTCTGTTGCTCTTAGAAACCCATTTGCATATATGAAGACATAGTTTTTCTCAGCAATGTGGGCACATATGAATATGGGACCAACAAAAATGCCTTCAGCTGCCAAGCGCAAATGCAAGTCAGCCAGTTTCATAGGTACAAATCTGCTGACATATGCCCTTTAAAGGGGTATTCTCATCTTAGACAATGGGGGCATATCGCTAGGATATGCCCCCATTGTCTTATAGGTGCGGGTCCCACCGCTGGGACCCGCACCTATATCCAGAACGGAGCGGGGAGCGCTGCGCCTGGAGGACCCCAGGTTTCCGGGGGTCCGGCCACCACCAGGCGCAGCTCCCCGCGCCGCTCATAGAAATGAATGGGAGCCGGGCCGTGCATGCGCGGTGCGCTCCCATTCATTTCTATGGAGCCGACGGAAGCCAGCGCTCGGCTATTTTCGGCGGCCCCATAGAAATGAATGGAGGGCGGCTGCGCATGCGCAGTGCGCCCTCATTCAGTTCGGGGGCTCCGTTCTGGAAATAGGTGCGGGTCCCATCGGTGGGACCCGCACCTATAAGACAATGGGGGCATATCCTAGCGATATGCCCCCATTGTCTAAAATGAGAATAACCCTTTAAGTTGCTTAGACCCTGCCTCTGGGAATACCACCCTGCAATATTGGGACTGTTGACAACTGTGTATAATTATGGAGTCTACGCAACAAAACCCAGTTGTGCATCTGGTTTTATACATTACAATGTGAGCCCATACAATTGATTTTACACAGTCATAACCTAAGGACAGAGACAAGCAGCCAGTAGACTCATCTGGCACCACTTATCTCAAAGCAGGCTTGACAATCAGGAAGTCATATAAACTCATCTTCACAAGACTTCACCTGAAAGCTCTTTCATGTCTATGGTCATCATAAATGTTTAAGAATATTCCAAGGAGTAGGAAGACACAAGGATGTTTCCAGATTTTATAGTCGTGGAGATTTATGTACCGATCCGTATATATGTATCGATCCGTATAAACAGGTTGTAATGTAACATTATTAGCTTTGCTTATAATATTTTTCATAAGGGTATTTTTCATATAAAAAAAATCCACCTAAAATAGCCCATTTTTTTATTCCTTTAATTTATTCTTGATCTTGCCTTAGATGTTTTCTTCCCAAAGTATTAACCCAAGATCTAAAAAGTTAGGCAGCTAATCCTCGCTAGACCTCAGCAGTATCTGAGAAGATTAAGAGATTTTTATTTTTTTTTTGTCTTGATAAGGTCCTTTGAAGTTGATTTTGAAAAATTACTGCAGCCTATTGGAGTCTCGTCATTTGGAATAAACGCATGAATCTTGGGACATATGCCATCCTGCTGAATCTAAACAGGATAAAAAGTTAATACATATTTTTTAATTAAATAAATGAAATAATTTATTAAACCAATGAAACTAGCCTAAATATATAACTATGTAGTCTACTTACAATTTCTGATAGGTGTTGTGCCATGTTGTTTCCTTTGGACATGTAACATATTAATGAGCCTAGTCGGATTGACCTTATTTAGAAGCTAGATCCAATGGGGAAGAATAATGCCCTGTCTTATATAAGTATTTTTACTGTTCAAAATTGACCGCAAATGCCAAAAGCTCCTTTTAGGAGTAATTACTTGGGAACTAGGAATCTAGTTGAAGTGGTTCATGAGAATTACCACCATTGACTCATGTTTCTGAAGTTCGTTTCCAGTATTTTAGGTATCAAAAAGAAGTTCAGTGCAAAGGCCAATTATAAATTTTATTAATACTGACCAGCATTGGACACTTTAGACACTGGCTTTGAACCCATCTCAGACTCCAGCGCATTTCATATACTAATGCTTGTTTGTTGGCTGATGTGATCATTTATGCAGCGCAAAATATCAATATTGACAACCAACAAATGTTGAAACTATGGGATGAATGATCGTAGGAAGAATCGCTCGTCCCCATTCAGCACTGATGACTGCAGCATGTAAATGCAAAGAACAAGTGGGTAATGGTCGGGACCTAAATGTCCCTATGAATATTTGTTCATGATCATTGCTCGCTCTGTCAGCCCAAGTGAAAGGACTTTTACTAATATTTGCCAACTCAAAGCCTGCCATGGTGTAATTTAGTATTACAACAGGAATAGTTAGAGAGTTTTATAGGTTTTTTTCTCAGATGCGCTGCTCTCCCTGGGCCCAAACAGTTCCTCATACCAAGATCGAGGGAGCCACGGGCCTTCTGAAGGTTCCAATATGAAGTGCTACCAGTGAATCTCCCATAGGCTGCAGTGTAAAATCATAGCAGTCTATGGGAGAAGGGATTCAAATATTGCATGTTAAAGTCCCCTAGGGGAACGTAAATGGAAAAAAAAAAAAAAAACTGCATCCACCTTCTAACTAACCCTTGCCTTACTATCCGAAAAGCCAACAAATGTCTAAACATTGTTTGGGAAAATAGGCTTAAAGGGAACCTGTCATCAACTTTATGCTGACCTCACTGAGTGCAGCATAAATTAGTGACAGAAATGCTGATTTCAGCGGTGTGTCATTCATGAGCTAAAAGTAAGTGGTTGCCGAGAACCAGCATTATAATCATTGCAGCACAGGCCTTGAAAAGAGTCAAATCTGTGTGAGAAGAGTCATGGTTATTCATGAGTTCCTGCTCTCCCCGCCCACCTGCTGATGATTGACAGGCTTCTACCTAGTTTTTCCCCTTTCTCTCTAGGAGAGAACTGCCAATCATCAGCAGATGGGCGGGGAGAGCAGGAGATTAGGAATAACCATGACTCTTCTCAGGTAGATTTGACTCTTTTCAAGGCCTGTACTGCAATGATTATGATGCTGGTTCTCGGCAACCACTTACTTCTAGCTCATGAGTGACACACCGCTGAAATCAGCATTTCTGTCACTATTTTATGCTGCCCTCAGTGAGGTCAACATGAAGTTGATGACAGGTTCCCTTTAAAGTCACAAATCCCAGTATAGAGACTTTTTGAAGGCGTGCAGAACTTGATAAGTTGCTGTTTTGTTTTTTCAGTATCTCTAAAATGTATGTGTTAAAATAAAGCAGCACGCCCAGTACAGTTTGCGGAGTTTATTCAAGTACCAGGGTGCCAGTACAGACAAGATGTTGCAGCGAGAACTTAGTTTGTTTGTAGTTGTAGAAAACCCGTTCTCTTCTATGCTTTGTATAGCTTGAAACATTCTGTGATTTCGTATGCTCACAAAGGATCCCTTTTTCTGCTGCCCCATGCATGGCTTGCCTTCTATCACCTAAACACATTCCATTGACTTTATTGTAGTTTAATCAAACAAGTCGCTGTGTCCTCCTCAGCTTAGACTAAGGGAACTGCTCGGCTCTTATCCCTACATAGGCCCAGGTGTAGCAGGGAGAGCCACATACAAGTAAATATTCCATCAAGAAGACACGGGCAAAAGAAAACAGATTAGTAATATGTTTTACAGAAGAAAGAGGCTTCAGTTACATGTCTTTACAGCATCTTAAGAAGCCTCTAGTGTTATTGCCACCTGCACACACAAGTTGTGAATATGCAAAAGAAAGGGAGATTACTGGGTGTTTACTTAACTAATGCGGGGGTGACCCCCAAGAAAGCATTAGACGAATTTTCCCCCATTCATAGTTGCTGATAAAGATAGACACATGAATTGACTCCATAGAAAACAAATAGGCATCTTTTGACATTAATATTTCTCCTAGAAGTACTGCGTGCCGCCTCCCTGTTTTCTTTTTTTTTTTTTTTTTTTAAATAAACGTTTTTTTTTTTTCCCTGAAGAGGCAGGTTTACCACCACCACTGTGCAGTAGATCGGTATGTAACTGAAACGCATCAGCCTCGGCATTCCTCAACATGGCATACTCCCATGGAGGAATATGAGGCAGCTCATGAGTTATGACTGGGCGGCATACACATTGCTGCTGACCCCCCCCCCCCTTACCCCCATATGAATGTATACAGGGCTCAGCATGTGTTCCCAATGGTAAGGGCTCTTTCACACAAGCAAATTTACGCAGCTCTGGCCCCATAGAAGTGAATGGCATCTGTGTTTTTCACTGATGGTTGCTGAAGGTGTTCAGTGTTATTCTTCAGTTTTTCTGCATGTGCGTGAAAAACGCATCAAAACTGATTGCATCCATGCAGAAAAAAACTGAAACACTGAACACAGTCAGAGACAAAACTGATTGACCTTGTGTGTAAAATGTAATGGATCCTGACACAATCCGTATTCTAAGAGGGGAGAAAAGACCCTAATAAAGATTAGAATATAGTCGTCTGAACCCGCCAGTTTCGTCAGGGCTGTCCAACTATGTAATGTGTATGGGGAGGTCCCAACTCATCCTTGACACATGATGTTGGAGGAGAGAAGGGTCAGGTGAATCGAACTTTTTTGTCTGATCCCTTTGTTCTTCTGTTAGATAAGGTGTCTGGCCTTGGTTTTATCTTCTTTAAAGGGGTTCTCCGAGTTATATATATTGATGACTATCCTCAGGATAGGTCATCAATATCAGATCGGCAGGGGTCCGACACCCGGCACCCCCGCCGATCAGCTGTTTGAAGAGGAGGCGCGCGCCGTATCAGCGCTGCCTCCTCTTCATTGTTTACATGCTGGCCGTAACGGGGTAGTGGTGAGTAGGTGTAATTACACCTCACTGCCCCATTCATTTCTATGGGAAGAATCGCTCCCATACAAGTCTATGGAAGCGATTCTATCTATAGAAATGAATGAGGCGGTGAGGTGTAATTACACCTACTCACCACTACCCCGTGTCGGCCAGCATGTAAACAATGAAGAGGAGGCAACGTTGATACGGCGCGCGCCTCCTCTTCAAACAGCTGATCGGCGGGGGTGTCGGACTCCTCCGATCTAATATTGATGACCTATCCTGAGGATAGGTCATCAATATTTATAACTCGGAGAACCCCTTTAACACGGAAAACACATACATGCTATGAATGGGATCTGAGCTGCAGTACCCCGTCACGGCCACTATGTGGTGTTTGGAGCTGTCTGCCTCAAGCTGCATTCAGTGTATAATTTCCAAAGCCACCATGCTGATATCGGACCCCCACTGATCTGATACTTATTACTCTTAAGCAGTTATATTTTATTATGTTTGCTAATGATTTATTAAGTGTTTTTTTCCCACTGTTTGGCAGCTTTGTCACAGCACACAATAAATAGTTTATCCATGCTGAATGCTGTGTAATATGCTTTGTGCAGTTATGGCCTGGACACACGAAGGCAGATGCATATTGCTTCAAAACCAGCTTTTAAATGCATGGTTCCAATATCGATGTAAATGAGGCCTTAGAAATTCTCATATGCAGTACATAAATCTTCCAATATAGCAAACTCTCAGGTCCTACTTGTCGTAGAAATCCTAGAAGAAAAAAAGGGAGAAAATAAAAGAATGGAAATGAAGTAAACTGGCAGGAGCCCAGTGCTGGTAGTGGAGTTGGGATAAGCCCCAGCCATGGGGTTTTCTTACTTAGAATTTTTTATTATTTTCAAAATGCAGACAGAGCAGATTTTCATGTCACTTCAGAGCATTATGTTTTGAGATGGCTTGAGGATTTCATAGAATGTCTTTGATTAGGATGAAAGAGAAAAAGTTAAAGTAATTTTAAAAGAGAAGAATTTGAGAGGCGTCTCGGTGGGAGAACAGCGGGTGATCACACAAGGCCTGTTTCCCTCTTGGCTCGTCTTTACATTCCATCCACTATGTGTTGTCTAAGCTGCTGGGTTTCTTACTGAAGTATCTTCTGCGATTGTAACCATGGTCCCTGGGAAGCTGTCCTTGGCCATTTGTTCCAAAGAAGTCCTTAACCACCCACGGCCTCGGTCCTAAAAGGAGATATCCGCAGGCTGGCAGACAGTGCCCCATACACGTATTATGCCCTGAAATCTGCTTTCATAAACCTTTCACCATTAGATGGGTCTGGTAAAGCTTGGTCATTGTGTCCTGAAAAATTATGTAGCCCGAGTTACCATTTTAAAGATATGCTTTCTGGAATACTTTTCACAGCTGAAGGATTGCTACAGTAGCGTTCAGTCTATGAAACTCTCTATGACCTGAACACCCCAGTCTAGATCGATACAATGTACAGGTTTCTACTTCAGGCGTGTTCGGCTCACGTGTGACTTCCTAGATGGACTACATTTGTACTTTTAGTCTGTTATGTGGTCTTGTTTTCTGGGCATGTGTTCATATATGAGCCTATGTGGACCCATTCATTTCAATGGGGCCGCAAAAGATGCGGACAGCACCCTATATTCTGTCATAGGGAAGGACTTTCTGATTCACAAAATGCGGAAGGCACACTGTCGGTATCCATGTTTTGCGGTTCTGCAAAAAGGGATACAGTCTTGTGAAAGAGCCCTAAAAGGGGTTGTTTCACTTCAGCAAATAGCATTTATCATGTAGAGAAAGTTAATGCAAGGCACTTACTAATGTATTGCTATTATCCATATTGCTTCCTTTGCTGGCTGGATTCATTTTCCATCACATTATACACTGCTCGTTTCTAGGGGTTATGACTAGCCAAGCCAAACTTCCTCGTTCTTCGTGGTAGTATATCGATTTTTCCCTGAAATAGTGTAAAAAAACAAAAAAAAGCATACTTGCCTCATCCATTTGCTTGCGATAGGTCGGCTGCCGCCATCTGGATTGAAGATCTCGTACGAAATCCTGTGCACGATGACGTATCACGTCACCACACCGACTGACGTGATGACGCTCTCACGGGCTGTGTGAGATTTCTTGCTAGATCTTCAGTCAAGATGGCGGAGGACGGGCCCATCAAAAGCAAGTGGATGAGGTATGATTATTTTTTTTTATTAAACACACAATGCTGATTGCAGGGTGGTCGTAACCATGGATACGAGCAGTGTATAATGTAATGGAAAAATCAATCCAGCTAGCAAAGGAAGCAATATGGACAATCACAATACATTAGTAAGTGGCTTGTATTAACTTTCTCTACATGATAAATGCCATTTGCTGACTTGAGACAACACTTTATGGAGCAAAATGGCTTACTGTAGTAATATCAAAATTTGTGGAGACTTTTAAAAAGCTGTTAAAGGGAGAGTGGGATATAAAGTGGGGGAAATGCTATAAAATAACATAAGAACCCCTCTGGTGTTGCCCGCCAGTATTTGTTGATATTTTGCAGCGATGATGCGCCGTACACCCACATGACCTTGGCAGCCAATCAGTGGCCTCATGGGTCATGCTGAGGCTGATGATTTTCCGGTTATGTGGGTGTACAGCAAGCCACTGCTGCAGGTAAATCAACAACAGCTGGTCGGGACCACCAATCAGCCAATCTCTTACTGGGAGAGTCATGGTTCTTTTGTTGTTTTATGAAATTCCTCCTTTAAGCCATTTTCTGATCTCTGAAAACCCCTTTAATATAACAGTCTACACTAGGGATGTTCACCCTGTGACCTTCCAGCTCTTGCAAAACTACAACTCCCAGCATGTCATAGCTGTAGGCTGTCCAGGCATGCTGGGAGTTGTAGTTTTACAACAGCTGGAGGGCCGCAGGCTGGGCATCCCTGTTCTGCAACTTTCAAATGTTTTCCTCACTGTGATTGTTCAAACAGAATGGAGGGGGGCAGCAGCAGGCTTCGGACTTCCGTTCTAGTAACCGGTGGGACTTTTACCAACTATCTGTCTCTTTGTTGAGCACCCTGGATCATGTAATATACAGAATTATAGATCTGTCTATCCAGATACATAGTAACAGAACAACACTGAGCTGTTTAGTAGAACCAGCGGCGTTAGGTCTGCATCCAGTAGTGACTGACCCCGATATCCCAGCCCCCCCTCCTTCCCCTTCCCTTTTCCTTTTATTTCTCCTTTATGTTTAGCAGCAGAAGAGGTTGGGAGTGCTGCCTGCTTCCTCTCCTTTCATCAGAGCCGCCAGAATGACCTGTGAATTGTACATTAACCACCCAGTGCCTCTGATCTGTTAATCATTAATCTCGTCTGTTAATGCTGCAAGAACCAACAGGGTTCTCTTGTCTCCTGCTCTGTGTTCTCACCGCTCCCATCTCCCCGACAAGGCTTGGGGTCGCCTGAGGACCTTGGGAAAGAAACTGCAACGTCAGGTGACAGAGGCACCTATAGGATTAGTACCAAGGTGTTCACTTCCATTGTTCCCGTTACGAAAAGACCTTACTACCTGTAATTATACTGCCCCCCCAACATCAGAGATTCACCAAGTAGTGTGTAATAATATACATTGCATCCTATGTAGGTTTATATTATCTCCATCCTTCCTCTCGTTTTTTTTCCGGTCTCTAGCTGAAAAGAATTTTTGAATATCAGCCAGGTTTTCATTACTACAGGTATGTCTCCATATATCGTGGCTCCTTGAAGCACCAGGGGCACCTGAATGTTTGTCTGCACGTTCTCCATGAGTTTGTGAAGGTTTCCTGGTTCCTCTGGTTTCCATCCACACTCCAAAAAATTATTTTGATACAGAGCCAAGTGACCTAGTGTGTATGATATAAAGAAAATGTGAGCAATGACAATCCCTGTATAATGGGAAATATGCCATAGAAGTAATATTCATCTGAGGTTGTTAGATCGACAAAATGAAGAGCACTTACACTTGGAGGTGCAGTGGGTGGTGCCATTATTGATTAAATATCCTTAGAACGCCCTAATATCGGCACAGATTTATTCTGCCATTTGTCAGCGGGGATTCGTATAAGAACTCCATTCACTAGCGTTGTTCTGATGTGGAATGTACACCAAATGCCTGCAACAAATCGGCCACATTTGAATATAGTCTTACACAGGAGGAGACCTGCAGGAGACACCCGACCAAAGTTCTCAGCTCTGGAACCTTTTTTTCCTCTGAGTTGTGCAGTTGTTCTTCTGTTCCTCCTATATGCAAAGAAGTATCTCCCAAGGAAGGGAACCATCTCGCCAGCTCCACCTCTTGGAAGTGGCTCCAACTTTCCAACAAGCCTTGGGATTTGACAAGGGAATATAACCAAGCCAGATATCCATCCGTAGACAGCTGCTTCAGGGTGCTTGCCCCTCACCAGTATGGAGGCTTGCTGGGTGCAATGCCTTGAATGTGGCTGAATCTCCTTAAAGAGACCAGTCCTGTATAGAGACTTACTGGAAATACTCCATGGTATTGGCGATGCTCCATGGGGAACAAAGACCCAAGGAAGAAGGAGCCACTTCCAAGAGGTGGCACTGGTGAGATGGTTCTCTTCCTTGGTAGATATTTCTTTGCATATTCATTTACCCTGGAGAACTTCCAGAAAGTCTCCATACAGAACTAGTCTCTTTAAAGGGAGCCTGTCACCTAATTTTCACCAATATAACGAACAGCACTGTCCCCCAGAAGATTGCAGACACATCTCAGACATACCTGTGTGCACTGTGTGTGTGTGTATTCCTCGTTCAGAAAAAGCACTTATATTCTGCAGGAAAACGGCTCCCAAGTGCCCAGCTGAAAGTGAAACTAAAAACCGCTTTCACTCCCGACTCAATTTCTAACAGCTATCTTTTCTGATATAGTGGATAATAATGCTATGATTCTGGTATTGTTTGAAAGGTTGGAATGCCAGCTTTTAACCAAGGATGGGATAATATTTATAGTGGCTACCAATCCCAAGATATGAGCAGCTAAAGCAGCCCTCCCCTCTTCAGTCTGGTTTGCTTTGGGCACTTGCAGCAGCAGAGCCGGGCACTTGGGAGCTGTTTTCCTGCAGAATCCAGTTTTCCTGGACATGGAATACAGACACAAAGTACTCACAGGTATGTCTGGGATGTGTCTGCAATCTTCTGTGGGGCACTGCTGTTAGTTATATAGGTGAAAAACAGGTGACCGACTCCCTTTAAGGAGATTCAGCACACTACAGAGTAAGGACAGTGTTGGAACAGGCAGGGACTCCTTTGTTGTTAATTTATTTGTACATTTCTAGTAGGAATAACAGGGGAACAACACAATGCAGACGTCTAGGAAACTGTGCTGTAAAATTGTTTGTTTATTTATGAAGAGTACAAGTATTTACTAAAACCGAAGAGCTCTTTAAAAGCGTAATATAAGTCTATTTCATTACCAGAAAGGTTACAATGTATAATAAAACTGGATGTACATTGGCAGCGTTGCACGTTTGATATTCCATCAGAATAGGTGTTTATGGGTGCTGTGTATTAGACTATAAAATCATGTCCTGTCACTAGCTGATCATCTGCCTTGTATCATGATAGATGGTGTTTTAGGAGCCGTGTTCATTTTTACAGTAAGTTGTACTGGTCTTTGGTGCATCTGGATACAATTTATAATGTGTCCTGGATTCTTCCTCTTTCGGTGGTATTTATACTAGCAGCATCCTCGTGAAACGTCGGCAATAAGATATCACTGTTAGAACTTGCAGAGTAGGTGCCACATACCTGAATTCTTTCACTCTGTATTCACTGTATGATGCCAATGACCAAGGGCGGTATTGACTGGGCCTGTGGCTCCCCTTCTGCGCCTGGAAAGGTCACTTTACACCCTCTCCTCAAATATTTCAGGTCTGATACTTTAAGAAGCCCATTGTTTTAAACTATGTGGCTGCTGGCAACACTGGGAAGATGGCAGACTGACATTTTTTTTCAAAATACAAAATTTCCAATATTCTTATGTAATTATAATGTGTCTGCAAATGTATAGGGGAATTCTGGTCACAATGGCAACCATGTGAAGGATTGTACAAAAATAAGGGTAGCACTTTGGATATTGTAAATGTTGTTCCCATTGTATCTTCGTATTCACTGCGTCTTAAAGCATTGCCAACAGGAGTGGGGGCAGGGAAGTGACAACTGCCACGCACTTGTTTCTTGTGTCAGGGGTATGCCAAATGATTTCAAGTGACATTGACAGTCCTCCAGATCCAGGAGGCGCTAGCGTGAATAGAAGGCAGTTTTGATGATGGAACTGGTCTCTATTCACTTCTTTAGCTGTTTCCTTAGGGGTTGGGCAAAAAAAAATGTAAATGGGTTCTCCAGGATTTTCATATTGATGGCCCATCCTCAGGAGATTGGTGGGGGGGTCCAACTCCCTGCACCACCACCAATCACCTGTTTGAGGAAGCTGCAGTGCTCACTGGAGTTCTGGTGAGCACAGTGGCTTACGAAACACAGCGCTGTACATTGTACACCTTGCTGCTGAATTGCAAGGTGGTCGTAAACCCTAGATACAAGCAGTGTATAATGTGATGGAAAAATGAATCCAGCCAGCCAGAGGAAGCAATATGGACAATCACAATATATTAGTAAATGCCTTGTATTAACTTTCTCTACATGATAAATGCCATTTACTGAAGTGACACAACCCTCAGTATAGTCTGACTGTTGATTTACTATGATTTATATTGAACACATAAAGCTATTTAGATATACAGATAGCACAGTGTCACATTGTATCTATTACATTTCTACCTGCTGTGCTGGATGGTTCTGCACAGTTCACACAATGGTAAGACGCCCCACACCTCAGCCTAAAGGATGTTTTTGTGTTGTGTTGATCAGGTTTCGCTGAACATTGTTGCAAATGCAGAGCTGAGGAGAAGGGAAGATGATGCAACAGTACATAGGGCCGGGTGCATGGACTTTGAGTGTCCTTGAAGTTGAGTTAGCGCCCTGTTCGTGCAAGGCATATTTGGCACACACAGCCATGCTTTTATTTTGTGTGATGATGTAAGGTGTTTATTCCCATGTGAACGCATTATTTCAAATGCTGAAGACTGACGGGACTGGATCTGTTTTCCATATATTACTAATTATTTATTTTAATTACTTGTATGGCACAAACATAAATTCCCTATCAGTATGTCCTTGGAGTGTGGGAGAAAACCAGAGTAGCCGGAAGAAACCCACGCAAACACAGGAGAACATACGAACTCCATGCAGGTGACCTAGGAACTCAGTGCAGTGCTGCATGGCACCAGTGCTAACTACTGAGCCACCATGCTGCCTACTATTACGAGAGTTGTTCCATCAACTCTAAGGGTCCATTGACATGTCCGTAGTTCTGGGTCCGCATCCGTCCTACAATTTTGCATAACGCGTGCGGACCCATTTATTTCAATAGTTCAAAAGATGCGGACAGTACACTGTGTGCTGTCCATATCCGTAGTGCCATTCCGCGGCCCCACAAAAAAGATAGAGCATGTCCTATTCAATCACGAACAAGAATAGACATTTCTATCATGGGGCCGGCCATATGTGTTCCGCAAAACACATACAGACATCTGAGTGGAACCTTATGTTGTCGAATTCGGTGAATGCTTAGAAATCACTGTTCATACATTTGTATGTCCCCCTTTAGGGGCATCTGTCAGCAGTTATGTGCCTATGAAACTGACTGACCTGTTACATGTTCACTTAGCAGCTGAAGGCATCTGTGTTGTCCCATGTTCATATATGCCTGGATTGCTGAGAAAAATGTTTTAATACATGCAAATATGTAGAAATCTGCTGACAGATGCCCTTTAATATTAGAAATTGGTGCCCCTCTAGTCCCATGCAGATCAGTTTTCCCCATCCTTATAGGGCAGCCGGTTGTTGACTTATTGTATGTACTGTGTGTACTAGGAGGACTGAAGAACATGAATATTCATAACTAACAATTTTAATTAAAAAATTCAGAAGAAATGCAGGAGGATAGCGGTATAATTTATTAGATGATGGTAATCCTCAGAGCAAACTATATGTGTATCATGGTAAAGGGATTAGTCCAAAATCTTGATGGATGCTGTTTTCATTTTTCAATAATTTCTTCTTCAAGATGACCTTATCCACATCTTAACTAGACTTCTTTCTTAGGGCAGTAACATTTTTAAACCACCAAGCTATTACAGCTGGTTTCAGGATGGTATTTGTGGGCATTGCCCCATTCAGTGCCTTTATGAGCACGGATCAGTGATCGTTTAGTACATTTAAATGTAGCAATCATCCTACTGTATGATCATTGGTCTCCATACAGTTTGCATATAGTTGGCAGCAAATCCACTGTTTACACTAAGGCACGTGCTGCCGAAAAAACAGGCACATTTACATTGAGTAATAATTGTGAATTTTTGTTTTCTTTATTTCAGCAGTACTGTACAACTGAAAATGAAATACAAAATATTTCTGTAGTAGTCAGCACAGAAACATTGTATATAGATAGATAAACTTTTTGTATACGTGTCGATAGGTAGTCCATTTTCAGTTTACTGGTGCTGTGAGGGGAAGATGCTATCTGTTAGTATAATAGTAGGTGTAGAATTTGCTCTGTTGTTTTCATAATAGGACTTATCTGTGTAAAGTGTGATGATCTGAGTGAATTGCCCAACCCCCACCCCTGTCTAGTCGCAGTCAATGATCTGAGTAAGTCAACTAAGGCTACTTTCACACTAGCGTTTTTTAATTCCGGTATTGAGTTCCGTCATAGGGGCTCAATACCGGAGTAAAACGCTTTAGTTTTGTCCCCATTCATTGTCAATGGGGACAAAACTGAACTGAAGACAACGGAATGCTCCTAAAAGCATTCCGTTCAGTCTTCAGACCGGAGAGCAAACCGCTCTCCGGTCCAGGCATCCGCACCAAGTCGGATCCGTCATGACCCCCAATGAAAGTCAATGGGGACGGATCCGTTCAGTGTGACACAATGGTAAACGGATCCGTCCTCCATTGACTTTCAATGGCGTTCATGAGGGATCCGTCACCTGCACACATACAGACATACACATATACACATAAACATACACAGACATATACACATACAAATACATACTTACATGCTCCCGGCAGGTCTCCACATCGCAGGAGGAGCAGGACGGCGTGCACATAGGACGATTCCCCACTGCTGGGCGCTGTGGGGAATCGTCCTATGTGCGCACAGTCCTGCTCCTCCTGCAATGTGGAGACCTGCCGGGAGCATGTAAGTATGTATTTGTATGTGTATATGTCTGTGTATGTTTATGTGTATATGTGTATGTCTGTATGTGTGCAGGTGACGGATCCCTCCTGAACTCCATTGAAAGTTCGATGTGCGCGCCGTCCTCCTCCTGTACTGTGCTGGTCGGAGCTGCCGGGAGCATGTAAGTATGTCTGTATGTGTGTCTGTGTGTATGTACTGTGTGACATGTGTGGGGCCGGAGCGCTGTTCCGGCCCCACGCGTACCTGCGGCAGCACGGATCCGGCGGCACCCTTCACCTGCCAGATCCGTGCTGCCGCTAGTGTGAAAGAGGCCTAAGGCTGTTTGCTTTGGTAAAAAAAAGTCTAAACAAAGGAGGAAGTTAGGAGCAAGGACAGGAAGTAGAAAACATGGAGTGACGTAAAAAAATATCTTGAAAGCCTCCTGTTTTTTGTTAAAAAATACATAGAATAGTCACCTATAGGCTGTTAATCTGTGATAAATTGACATAAATTGATGAAGGTATCCATTTAATAAACATGGGAGCATAAAGATGACTTATTCGATTGTGTGTACACGGAAAATCCTCCCAACATATTCCCCCAATGGGAAGCTCAATCATGATGTGAAGAGATCGTAAGGATGGTGGCTAAGTGGAAAGAAATGAAAGACTTCTCAGTGCAGTGAGAAGGACCGGCCAGTCCATTACCTGTGATCATCCTGTGAGAACATTTACTAAGTTGTCATGTTTGATTTCCTTATTACATGGATATATTTGGGACTGTGCCAAGTTATTGGGCATACTGTTTTATGCAGCTAACAAAGGCATTGTAGTCTTCCTTCATTGAGTTTGCCACCCTTTACTCCCGATGGATTGTAGTCTTCCTTCATTGAGTTTGCCACCATTTACTCCCGATGGATTCCTATCACTGTGCTCTAGCTACTTATGATGAATTTACTCTTATAAATTCTTGACATGGCAGATCAGAACATCTGAGAGTCCTCCGATTCTCTATAAATTCTTCCCATCACATTACCAAATGAATAAGACCTTTGTGATGGTTGCCTCTCCACTGATATGTTTCATCTGCCAGTAAACTCATCCATTACCAACCAAGTCTAGAGAGATTATGATCAAGTCCACAGCTATATAGCCCGGGTCCATGTTTCCTACGTAAGGACTTCCACTCCTGGCCGTACCTCCTTTCATAGACTCTCCCTGTACTCGTTGGTGCTTGTTAGAAACTCATTCATAATTAAGAGGCAAAGCGTCTTCTGTGAAAAATTAGTTCAAAAGATTTTCTTTTCTTTGCTCCACCTTTCTTCCCTGGGGCTTCCCTAAAGCCTGACAACATGGGCGGATTACCAGAAAAAAGCCTGCTCATTAACTACTTCTCATCCAGAGGCTTTTGTTGGCTTGGAGGACTCCACATAAACATTATCACCTCTATTGATTGTTCTTTTTCATACTAACTTCACTTTTATTCTTAAAATACATTTCCTTCTGTATTAAGACTTGCATTTTATACAGCTTCTCAGTCCCAAGACTGGAAAAATCCATGGAGTCCAGTAGCCAGTGCACCTAGAATTGTGGTTCCAAGGCCAACACTTCAGAGTTTTATGTGGTGAGGTCTACAGAAGTTCTTTCTCTCAGGATACTAAACTGCTAACCTACCTGAAATACAGTAATGCAACTACCTCAGAGCTTACAGTATAGGGATATAGGTGTAGTATCTCTGCTATCTGTCCCACTCTTCCTTGTGGAAAAGTGGATCTGTTGCCCATAGCTACTAATTAAGTTGCTGCTTCTGTTTTCCGAAGGGTTTCCAAAAAGTAAGAGCACCACTTTTCCCATGCACTACTTTTGCTAAATCCCCCCAAAGTGATTACACTAGCGTGAACTGAATTGTGTGCTGCCTTGTGCATATGTTCTAAAATGTATTTGTTTTAAATATGTATGCGCCACGGATGATGACGGCGCTATAGGCATAAATGATGATCTAGAGGATGGCGCTGACATGAGGCAAGTACTAACATAAAGCACTAGAGAGACAGAAGGGGGTTGCTAAGAGATGGGAGTGAGTATTAGAGCTGGAGAATAGGAGAACAGAGCAAGAGATTGCATTCCGTGCTTTTTGCTGCTTTGATCTCCTGCCAAGAGAACCTGCAAGGTCGGAGCCAGCAGCCCTAAAGTTCCGGATATGTGAGGCTTGTGGAATGCTGGAGTGCATGTATGAAGTGTGTGTAATGTGTTTGATAGGTGCTCTCACCATTCACACAGCTTCACCAAGAGCACTGTACAAAGTAACGTCTGAGAACACAATTTCAAAGGGATTTCAGACATGCATGACCCATAGATCTAAAAACTACATTTCAAAACAGAGGTCTTAAATGTGCACTTGATTAAAATACCTCTGCTTGCAAGTGCCTTCCCTTAGACCTTTTTTTTTATAGCTGTTTTGTCTTTTTGTACTGATGAAGAAAAACTTTTCATTATTTTTCAAAATCCAGATCCTTGCTATATCTCGTTGCATTACTCATTAGGCCTCACGTCAGTGAATCACACACTGTCCTTGGTCTCCACAGGCCGCTCACATCTCCATTGACTTTAATATGTGTATTAACACATCAGTGGTTTTCCACGGATGGAAGCATGTCCTTTTTTGTCTCCAATTATAGATCCTCATGCATATTCTAGTCTATGGTTCTTTGAAAACCACGAACACAACACGGATGCCATCCTTGTTTGGTCTGTGGTCTTCGCGAACCATTGGTAGGAGATGAAGTTCTAGAACTAGCAGTGTCCATGAAATACAGATGACACATGGAAGGCAAAAAACGGATGCACAAACCAGAGACCCTTCATGGATGAACCATTGACCATCTTGTCATGGATGTCATCACAGACATGGACGTGTCATTGAGGCCTTAATGTGGATGATGTCCCCTGTCCTTAGAAGCTGCAGCCATTGCAATTTTTAAATTCATTCTTAAATGGCTGCACCATTTTCCTGAAAAAGGCTGTTTCACCCACAAAACCATGCAGTTGATTACAATGAATGTGGTTTCTAGGCAAAAACAGCCACTTAACAGTTAATCTAAAAACTGCAGCAGTCACATGCCTCTTCAGTGTCACTGCTGAAACCTGGATGGGCCCTATACCCAGACTGAATCCTCAGTGTGTGAACATGCCCTCATATGCAGAGTGATGTCGGTATATCGCACCAGTTAAAAATAACGCGAAAATTATCCTTAAGTCGGCCTGTCATCATGTCTAGTTGTCAGATCTCTCCATCGTTTTATTATGTATAACCATTACCGGCGTAGCTGAGGACAGCCACCATGAAAGCTGTTACAGCTCCTCTGGTACATTGAACCTGTCCGAGGAAATTATACTGAGGGCAGATCCTTATCATAGTGACTAATGGTTACAAGCCGACATGACTAGATATTAAGACTTGCCACTACGTATCTTTTTGAACAGAATGTCATTGCCACTGAAACCTTACCTATGTGTAACCCTAAATAAATCAACGCAAACAACCATTCTCAGCATTCGGGAAGGATTTCAGAAGAGCATAAGCGAAATTTTACTTTGTACTTATTACACAGTGTTGATAAGACGAGTCCCATCGTGTAGCTGTTCAATTAACCAATTCGTGCAGAGACCATGCGCTGGTCCATCGAATTACTTGGTTCTGGGTCAACCAGTGTAAAGTTGAATTTATTGTAACTTGAGGCCTTAGCTTTATGGAATCAGTGGAAGCAGTAATTGCTGATAAGGATAAAGGAAGTCCTTCCACATGTCAGGTGGTCAGAGCTGCTGGAAGCTGTCACTTTCTATTTAGAGGACAGAAGCTAGGAAAATAAAGGAGCAGCTCATCCTGGTACCTTGTATCTTGAGGGACCATGTGCATGTTTGTGATGAAGGCCATGTTCATTGTGTACGTTCAGCATATTGCACTGGAAATGGACCAAAAGAATGGCCTTCATCGTTCTTCTGACCTGTATACACTGACATGACTTTATTTTCAACTATATTGGTTACACACTCCATTAGGCCTCATGCGTACAACTGTATTTTGAGTCTGCATAAATTGCGTTCATTTCTATAGGGTCGAAAAAAATGCGGACAACAAACTAATGTCATTCATGTGCTGTCCGCCTCCGTTACGCAAATGATAGAACATGGCCTATTTTTGTCCGTATTGCAGATAAGGACTGAGGAAAGTGCGGGATACACATCACCAGTATCCGTATTTTGCAGATCCACGGTTTGTTTACCACAGTATGTGACAACGGCTGTGTACATGAGGCCTTACAATGCATTACAGTAAGTTAGGGCAGACATCAGGTTTATATTTTGGATGTACACACCGACCATAGTGTGACCAGAGCCTAAAATGCCCACTACTTTGATTTCAGCAGTTCGATGTGCAGCCTCATACTACATTAACAAGCACTGCGATATCCTTGAGGCTCTGGGCTGTCTCACTAACTGTACTTGTATGACCCCTGGTGGAAAGATGTTAAAACTACATCTGGAATGTTCTTGTTCACCTCACCTTTTTAGTACTTCTGTTTGATCAGTAATTGTCATCTATTAAAGTTACTAGTATGGAATTTAATATTAAATGTATCAGGTAAATGGTCATTGCGGTATATAAGTACATGCATTTCTGGAATGTAACACTTCAACTTGGTTGGGCAGCGAATCTCATAATTAAAGTACTGTTACCTGGATTTTAAAAACATTTTTATTGTTAACAAAAATTTTTATTGTGACGGTTCATTCATATACTTTGGCATCAACATCAAGTTTTAACACACTTTATATTGATGCCACATAATTGATTTCAATGTCTTACTATGCATTCTCACTCGCCTTCAGACTCATCATGTGTGTTATCTACACCACTGACTGCAACATGCATAAGCGTTCAATGATTGATAAGATACTCCTTTATATAGCCCCATTTGAACTGTCCGGTAATGTAGGGCAGCATTTTGCAGAGGTCAGAGTATATACATTATGCTGTATTGTGTGTAATGTAGCTTATACTTATTTTCTTTTTCTCTTCTAGGCTAAGCGGGCAGTCCAGAGAGGGGCTACAGCAGTTATCTTTGATGTCTCGGACAACCCTGATGCTGTGGAGCAGGTACATGTTGATTTTGTATAGGCACTGGACTTCATCAATCACCAGAGATTGTGGTGGCTTTCTTTCAGAGCTGAGAAGTGATTTTCAGTGTTATTACCCTGTTTTAATGATTTTTTATTTTTTTTGTTTATTCAAAAGAGCATTGATGTTATGACCATAAACCAAGCAGAATATTAACTTATAATACATAGATTTTTATGAGGCCAGATGTTACTTACAGCACCAACTATGGCCATACCTGTGACCAATGGTTTTCTCTCTCAGCTTGTCCATGAATAATTGGTATCATGACCTGCAGATTTGTACGGACACTTTCCCCCCAGATCTGTCAGCAGACCAAGGCATCAGTGGGCTGATGAATCTGCTTGGTCATGTACACATTATCACGCGTATGAGGTCTTCTTATCAGGGGTGCACCTAGCCTTTCTGCTGCCTGATGCCCCGCTCGCTAATATAATGCTTCCACTATAGCCCCCCTGTAGTACAGTGTCCCCTTTGTAGTGGTAGTACATACATAAAGCTCTCCCCCCAGTAGTGGTAATATATATAATGCTGTCCCCTATGAGGCAATACAATGGCGCAGTAGGTTGCAATAACATCACCGTGACTTCCTGCGCTGGATCTCAGGTGGTGCAATGATGTGGTCATAAATGCCTGAGTAAGGATGAGGCATTCTTGCGCCATCTGTGCAGGAGATGGCAGTGATGTCATCCCGACCTCTTGCGCTGTTCTGCTTCCTCATAGGCTTCACGGCTAGTGGTCTTGTTAGTACAAGCAGATCTCAAAAATAATAATAATAGTAATAATTCAATAATTGCATGGAATGTGGACTTCTAGAATAGCTTAATAATTATTGACTGGAAGATCAGACATTTCCTTATTTTGTAATTTTCTTCCTCCTCTGCAGCTGAATCAAGGCTTGGAAGATCCACTCAAGAGACCAGTTGTATATATGAAAGGCACTGATGCTATTAAACTCATGAACATCGTCAATAAGCAGAAAGGTGCCCGAGCCAGAATTCAGCATCGTCCACCTCGGGTAAGCTTTGCGATCCTTGCTCAATAGTGATCTGGAATGTAAAGCAACATAACGGACCACTGACACCTAAAAGTGGGAGGTTAAGTTTTCATTTAATGTATTTTGCAGTGATTGTATCGTTTTTTTTTTTTTCTCTTTAGCAACCCACTGAATATTTTGACATGGGTATCTTTCTGGCCTTCTTTGTGGTGGTGTCACTGGTCTGCCTTATCCTTCTTATCAAGATCAAATTAAAGCAAAGAAGAAGTCAGGTAAACATTGGCTGTTGTAACAGACAGTGAGTGTAGACCCACTGTGCCAAATAACCAGTTTGTCTTTGGGCTGAACCTATGGGCATTGTTCTGCTAGTTCCCTGGTATGTCCCCTTTCACTTCTGTACAGGGATCTTGACTTTGCTGCAGCAAACTAACTAGGTCGCCTCCTCCTGGAACAGTCTGGTTGTAGTTGGCAGCTGAGCCACGAGGGTCAGAGACACTGGTGTGAAGCACTGAAGGAGCAGACAATACTTATAGTCAGGAGACAAGCCAAGGTCAGGGCAAGAAGAGTTTGTAAAACTAATATAATAAAAATAATAATAATCTTTATATAGCGCCAACATATTCTGCAGCACTTTACAAATGGCTATAAATAACATAGCAGCAAACAGGTCAGCAATTAAAACAAGAGAAATGAGGGCCCTGTTCTCAAGAGTTTACACTCTGAGGAGAGATAGGAGTGACATAGAAGGTAACAAGTGCTTGTTTTGTACAGTGGTCTGGCCATCTTAACGCTTAATAGGGGAGTAGATCTAAAGCTGTTTGAACCAGTCAACAGCTGATATCTGTAGTGCTTCTGAGTGCATGCGATGTGTTGGATACTGATAGATCAGGTTCTGAGGAGTAATTCTGAACGGTGGGCGGCGGTGAATGGAGAAGAATTGGATCAGGGGATGCAATATGCTAACCTAAAAAGATGTGTTTTTAGAGAGCACCTAAAACTGTTGATGTTGTGAACAGGGCTGTGGAGTCGGTAAGCCAAAGCCCCGACTCCAACTCCGACTCCTCAATTTCCTCCGACTCCCAATCCGACTCCCTCATACATGGAGCATGTTTAAGTGATAACTTTAAACAAACTTTGCATAAATCAATAGTACAGATATGTAATGACAAAAAGAGCCTGTAATATATGTTTTACTAGATATCTTTACTCTGAACTTTCAGTATCAGGCTTCTCTGGGTACAGCTCACTAAGAGCCTGATGTATGAAAACTGTCTAGGTCTAAGGCTTTCTTTGTTGCCCATAGCAACCAATCAGAGCTCCCCTTTCATTTCTCCAGAGCACTATATGACATGAAAGGGGAGCTCTAATTGGTTTCTATGGGCAACAAAGAAAATTCTACACCTAGAGAGTTTTCATACATAAGGCCCTAGGTGTTTTGCATCAGCAGCATATAGAAGCCATGAAAACAGCTAACCTCTCCAAACATGAGCTCAGAGGAAAGCATACAGAGAGAACATGCACTGGACAAGTGATTTATGCACAGTTTATTGAAAGTTTAGATATACTAAGAAGTACTTGCCTTAAAGGGGTTTTCTCAGTACATTGATTCACTGGCTGACAGGTAGTTTGCATTTACAATGTTTCCTCAGGCCGTGTGTGTGTGTGTGTGTGTGTGTGTGTGGTGGGGGGAGGGGGGGGTCTCCAGCAGTTATTAGCATATATTTACTTACTCTGACAGAGCAGGATTGTGATCGCTAACACGATTACAGGTAAAGCCATGCTTCTAAGTCCTCACAACACATTTTGCTTACTGCAGGTAATCACTAGGCATCATTCCGTGGGGGTGAGGTCACTCCTGCTCTCAGCCAATCAGATAACAGTCTTAATGGTCTGCAGGTTACCATAGAAACCTGTGTACAGTGAGAGACCTGCTGAACTGTCTATAGTTCATGACTAAAGTAAAATCTACTGACCACTGTATTTAGAAAATGTCTTCTTTTAACTGTCCTTTTATGCTGAAAGCTAATCTTTGTAACTAGTGAGAAAACCCCTTTAATCCTGTTTTCTCCAGCAGATCTGAGATGCGTGCAGCCATTCCTTCCCAGTGCCTTTTTCCTCTGATCTGTAGCTGTAGGAGTTCACTTCTGAGCATCTACATAAAGGGCAGCACACAGTCATCTCAACTGAAAGCCTCGATTCTTAGATCAGGAATAGAACAGATAGGACATTTCATCATGTTCCCAAATTCTTATGAAAATATATTCAGCACATACTGTACTGTACTAAATGTACCAATTTATTATATATATTTATTTATTTATAATATTTATATTATATATTTTAGTAGTCGGAGTCGGTCCATTTTATACCGACTCCGACCCCACAGCCCTGGCTGTGAATTAACCTAATTGCTAGGAACACAGTGGTAAAACATATTGGCCCCTTGTTAAAAAATAAAATAAAATAAAAAATAAAAAAATCTGTGGAAGAGTTACATATAGCAGGTTCATGTTCTGCCTTATACTGTACTGGTAGAGGTAACGGTTAGAAAACAATTGCTCATTTCTTCCAAGAACAGTGTCACACCTGCTTGTGTGTGGTTTTGCAGCATAGCCCTCTTGGCCAAGTTTATTACTATTTCTTGAAGAAGTTAGCTGATATCTGATTCTGAAGGAGACTCTTAAAGAGACTCCTGTCTCATATGTTTTGTTCGTGTACTAACCTGATACTATCCTCCTCACTAGTTATTCAGCTAGAACCTTTTTAGACTCCCAGTTGCTTTTGACTCTTTCGTTTTGCACCTCTGTAGGTTCTGCAACCATAAAATTCATCACTGTCTAACATATTTTGTTTTGCATGGTCCTGATTTCATTACCATAACACATTGTAGAAGACCCTCCCAGGCTTGGAGAACATGCTTCTTTTGCATTGCTGTGTATAGATTTCACACTGTGACCATAATTGCACTGTATAATTGGCTTATTTGATTTAAGTAATCACGGTCACCAACTTCTCTTACAGAACTCCATGAACAGGATGGCAGTTCAGGCATTGGAAAAAATGGAGACCAGAAAATTCAAAGCCAAGGGCAAAGTGCCTCGTGAGGGTAGCTGTGGTGGCCTTGATACGCTAAGCAGCAGTTCCACCTCAGACTGTGCCATATGCTTAGAAAAATATATTGATGGAGAGGTAAGATCCAGCAATCCATGATGGCCAGTGTCAGAGTTTTGTCTTATATGAAAAGTTTTTTTTACCAGTGTGAATTTTCATGTGTAGCCCACTCCAGGTAATGCTATGTTTATCCTCCAGTACTTCTCTATACAGCAGTGTCCGGCCAAACTGCCAAGAGTGACCTAGGCATAATATTGTAGGTGTTGGCCACCTTCATGATGTCTGATGGTATTTTTCTCTTGTCTTGCCCAGGAGCTGAGAGTCATTCCTTGCACACATCGGTTTCATAAGAGGTGTGTGGATCCCTGGCTTTTACAGAATCATACATGTCCACATTGCCGGCACAATATTATTGGTGAGTGGGTTATCTAAAACACAAAAAAGGTCTTGGTCTTTTTGCACATAATAAGTGAACGGGAAGGGGGGTGGTTTACAAGATAGACCGATATAACCTTGTTCTGATACATGTCCAATAGCATCTCTTTAGTTCACAAATGTGGATTAGAGGGGTGTAAAAGTGGCAGTCACACCCAGGCCCTAATGCATGATGGAGGTCCCGAAAGGCCCTTAAAGGTGTTGTGCAACCTCACATATATCAGTTGTGCCTGGCCAACTGTTTCAGGCTAGGAGTCGAACACAACTGATATGTGTATGTGCACTATAGCACTATAGGAAAACGTATCCTGTCTGTCCGTGGTATTTGATATCCAGCATCAGTGATGTGTTTTCTGCACCATTCCGGAGGGGAACTGAGCTGGATTGCCAAATATAAGTGAATGGGGTCTTAGATGTAATTTTAATAATTCAGCTTGAAAAACTAGTTACTTTGTAATTTACTTTTCTGTTAAAAATGATCCAGTTGTGAGATAATCTCTTTACTTCATTATAATGATGCCTCTGGTGTTTAATCTGTGTAATTACGTGCATGTCTGTCTACTGAAGGTGGGACACACATGCTCAGGTCCATCCTTCAGCTGCCACCAGCTATATCTACTGTTGGAAGCTGCGACAGTTACAGGGAGAGACTGCAGCAGAATGGACGTGCCCCCTGAGCTGTAATAGGGAGAGAGCAGCAGCAGAAAGGACCTCCCCCAAGCTGCCAGTGCGAAATAAATCTAGAAGAGCAATTGCAGCAATGAATGGGGAGATCTCTGTATCCATGTGAGGTCCAGGGCTGGTTCTAGCTTTGTTAGAAAGAAATTGTCATGATGTCTGATTTTCATTTTTTTTTAAAAATTGAAAATGTTCAATTTAATGTTTGAAAAACACAATTGAAACTACTGTATTGTTCAGTTTAGCACAATTGTAGGTACTTACATGTTTTATTTTCTTCCACCGCAGAACAGAAGAAAGGAGGTCATGGTGCTGTGTGTGTTGATAGCGCAGGCAACCGTGGCCGACAACAACAGCAACAGAGAGTCATTCTCCCGGTCCACTACCCAGGAAGGGTGCAACGAACTGGACCTATTGCTGCATATCCAACCCGCACCAGCATGGGCCCACATGGCAATCCCATTACAGTACTCACTGTGGAGCGACCAGTGGAGCCCCCTTTTCTAACTGGATATAGACCTGTATCACTAGATCAGCCAGCTCAAGGCCATCACTGTGATCTGGAACACGCACCATATCCACAAGCTAGTCATGGCTTCCGGCGCTCAAAGTATGGAGGAAGAGGCTTTAACACTGCCACTTGTTACTCTCAATATGAAACCATGTACCAACACTACTACTTCCAGGGGTTGAGTTACCCCCATCACCAGGAAATGGCAGGCAGCAGTCAGATGCCCAGGGGATTAGAAAAGGGCTTAAACCATGCTTTTCAGACTGGCACTAATTTGCTCTACCAGCCTGCACCTACCATGATGCATATGGCTCCTACATCAGCTGGTGGGAGCTGCTACCTTCATAGTCAGCACCAACATCGCTCGGTATGCAGTGGCTACTTAGCAGATGTCCCCTGCAGTGACAGTAGCTCCAATTCCAGCTCCAGCTCAGCACAGGGACATGCCTCATCTAGTGACTCCATGCTGGACTGCACTGAGGCTAGCAACCAAGGAGTATATGGCAGCTGCTCCACCTTTCGAAGCTCTCTCAGTAGTGACTTTGATCCATATGTGTACAGAAGTCGAAGTCCTTGTAGGACTGGAGTAGGGGATGCCGCAGCATGTGGGGGGGATGTTGGAACAGGACCTGGAAGAGGTAGGTCAGACACCAGGCCTCACCAGACCTTCCCAAGTTCTTCCTCTCGGGATCGCCTGTCTAGTTGCAGCCTAGAGATGAATTATAGCAGCAATTCTTCCCTGGAGCGCCGAGGTGCTGCTGTGGCCTCTGGGTTAACCCCAGAAGCATGTTGCTCCATCTCACAAGGGGGTGGAAGAGACTGGCGGGGGCCTGAAAAGGGCTGCCCTTGTTGTTTTCAGAGGCCTCCTGGGGATCCCAGTCCAGACTGCACAAACTTGTATATGGGTACGGAATCCCAACAAGCGACAGCTGCACCCTCCAGTGGAGGCTTGTACAGTGTTACCTCCAGCCTTTTACACCGGACAGAACCAGGGTCAGTTGTAGGCCACTCTGCCCGGCCCTGCTGCCTCTATGAGGAGAATCATGGGAGCTGCTACTCTGAGGACTATGCAGTCAGCATTCAGTATGCGCTGGCTGAGGCGGCAGCGGCAGCAGCTGCTGCTGCGGTAGCTGGCTGTGAGGCTGGTCAACCAATACCCATCATTCCCGAGGATCCAGGCTACGAAGGTGGCTTAGATTGTGTGGGACATGTCTCCTGGGAGATAGAGGGTGAAGAAGATGAGGAGGAGGAGGAGGTACTGTACTGCCAAGAAGGACCTTGTTGTATGCTAGTAGAGGAGACACGTTCCCTATGTCGAAACACAGGAACAGAGGGATCTGGAAATGTGACAGGTAAATGGCTTGTAGTTATGGGGCAATATTTTAGCCAAAACTAACTTTGAAAACCTTCTGGGTCTATATACAATGATGATATTAATTTACAATAGAACAGAGTAGAACACACAGAACAGTACTATTCGGAGAAATGCAAATTGGCTCAAGTTGCCAAATGTAGTCGACGTTTGGTCAGTCTTGGGAATTCTGATGTGCGGCCATTGTAGGATGAGTCCGTTAATGTCCTGGGGATCGTTAGGTTGTTTTTTCCCAGTCCCTATGGTCAGTGAGTTGAGTTCTTCCATTCTGAAGTCAAAAAGTCATACATGAAATTGTCAGCCAGCACTCTGTGATTTCAGCTTGGTTCATGTAGTTATGGAAAGCATCCCATATATACAGTGACGACCAAAGACTGACCCTCAGTCAAGGTCATCGCGCCTCCTGAGATCCAGGGCCAGAGGTCATCATGACCACCTGCACTGTTCTACTGCCTCATAGTCTTTTAGATCTTGAAGCGAGATGCCCTGAGGCTCAGGTGCCTTGTGTTTGAGACCCCTGGCCTAAACTGTCTTTTATATAGTATAAAGGATACTGTGTGTGGACTTTGGGCTGATACTTAGGGGGCATTTACACGACCATATCTGTTTTGTGGTCCACAAATAGCAGATCCGTGTATTGCGGGGCTGCAGAATAGATATACGGATGCGGACAACACACGTTGTGCTGTTCACATCTTTAGCGGTCCCATTGTAATGAACGATTCCGCATCCCATCCACAAAAAATATTTTTGTATTTTGTGACTTTAAGTACTGCAACTACTCCTCATTGTGGTTTGCAATATAGCTAATCTTTGTGCTAATAGTTTACAGAGTCCTTTATATACCTGTCTTTTGTTCCATGTCCAACAGGCTGCCACCCTACAGACAAAGACTGAGCACTAAGGATACAAACTACTAGGATTAGATCGAATCTTGTGGATTAATTTCTGAACTTTTAATAAAAATTTTAAAAAATCACCTTTTTTAAGAAAGAAAAAGAAAAAAAATATTTTTAACGAAAGTTGGACTTTACAATGCACCATGATCTGGAATCCCACCACACAGTACAACCACTTTTACCTGCTTTATTCCCTGGACTCAGCAATTGGAGAAACTGTGTTATTTGTTTAGGTGTTTTTTTTTTATTTTTTATCTTTTATTTTATAAATATATATATATAAATATATAAATATATATAAATATATATTATTTTTTGGTTGCTGTTTTAGTTTTTTTTTCCTTGTGAGTTTGTACATGCGCAAGAACTGTCTTTTCCTGATGAAAAAGAGATATATATTTTTTCAATAAAAATAAACAAGAAAATATTAATATTATTTTTTATCTGTCGGCTATGAAGCCAGGAAAAAAAAACACAAAAAGAGTGATCAGGGGTTAACTTTGTTTTTATCTGCCTCTTTAAATGACAAATTCTTTTGTATTTAAGTTGAGCCTTTGCTAAACAATGTCCTAATTTGTATTCTATATAGCTGCAGTTTATATTTATGGTGCATTCTTTGTAATGATCATAAGCTAAAACCACTTATGTTACAGTAATAATTTTTTTTACATGAATGTATTTGTGCAATGCAAATATATTTTAAATGTTTTTGATGCCATAATTCTACAATGGTCTGTGTTTATGTATCAGTAAATCAGTTTGCACCCAGAAGTCATGGGGCAGATTTACTAATGGAAATGCTCCTGAATTTTGATGAGGATGGAACGAAAGGGTTTTCCGTGTGTTTAATATTGATAACCTATCCTCAGGTCCGACACCCGTTCAGCTGTTTGAGGCGGCTGTGGCACTCCAGTGAGCTCCACAGCCTCCTTGCCGCTTGCCGAGCGCAGTGCCGTCCTTTGGATAGCGGTTGTCCAATTGGAATGGGACTGCACTGCTCATAGACCATGTGACCGATGAACGGAACGTCACTGACCTTAGGGCTCACTGGATCGATGCTGTCTCTTCAAACAGCTGATTGAAGGGGGTGCTAGGAGTCAGACCCCCGCCGATCTGATATTGATGACCTGTCCTGAAGATAGACACTTTTTGCTGCGTGATCAACAAGGGGGCGTGGCCTTGCTGGAAAGTGGTGTGGCCTAAGATGCCACATGGTATGTCAAAATTATACCAGATTTTTTATGGCACAAAGTAAGCAAGCTGATAGATGTAAAGAAGCCACGGTGATAAATCTGGTGCATTTTTACACAGTGTACTCTAGGTTTACACTGACTAAAAATTAGACAGGATTTCTAAATCTGCCCCAATATGTTTCAAAAACGGACTGGTCCTGGGTAAAGTGAACTGATTTAGTTCCCACAGTGAAGGCGCCTTTCTGAACTGGTGTTGTCCGCTCACTTTGTGCCTTAGCGATGTCACTAGTTTCTATGCGAGTGCTATCATCTCATGAATATTGGTTTCATTCACTGAATGGATATCTCCACTGAGTAAACAGTAAATGTGTGACTGATTTAGATTTTTTGTCAGTCCGCTCCTATACCGCACCTAAGTAGGCATTGATTTCTGATCGATTCACTTTTAGGTCATTTATCAAACTGGTGTAAATTAGAACCAATCAGATTCCTCCTTTTATTTTCCAATGGAGCTGTCCAAAATGAAAGGTGGAATCTGGTTGGTTGCTATGGGCAAGTAAGCAAGTTCTGCTTTACACCAGTTTGAGTTTAATTTCTTGTTATCCCAAGGTTGCCATGTGTTCTAGTGAACTAATGTATTGGTTTGGGTGATAAATGCTTCTCGAAGCCATCCTGCAGTGCCTGAAAAAGAGGATGAATATCCAACAAGATTGTGATTTCCAATCCCGATACAATGATACTAAGATTAACATCGGCATTCACTATACTGGGCATAAGGTGATGTATTATTACCCAGCCCATGCACTTACTGATACCTTTCAAGGTAATCTAGTGGCTGGTAAGGAGGGTAGTGGGATTTCTTTGAAAGGATTAAATATATTTCTGGGCCTCTGTGATTTCTTAGATTTCATTATCCTCAATAAAAATCATCAGATGACCCCGTCCTCCAGTGATCTCTCTAAGGCCTCATGCACACGTCCGCAAACTGTGAATCTGCAAAACCCGAATACCGGCCTCATGCATCCCATGCTTTTACTGGCCGTCCTATTGTAAAAATACCTATGTTTGCAGCAAAGTGGCCAAGAATAGAACATCATGCAAAAAAAACTAAAACATACGGCTGCACGGATGTGGATGGCATCTGTGTACTGTCAGCATTTTTTGCAGCCCTTTAGAAATTAATGGAAATATGGTCGTGTGCATGAGGCCTAACTGTTGATCAGCGTGTAGTTATTTTTTTGTCTAACACCACTTGTTCCCTCTCCTGTCTGTTTTAGTATCTGCAATAACTATTCTGGAGCATCTTTTCATATGACTTTATGTTGTTCCTTTCCTCTATTATTCCTGCCAGAAGTTTATGAAATAATGTCTAACTGGATGTTGAGGTGTGTCCCCGCACAGCCCGACAGTAATATTGTTGATTGGACAGTCGTAGACTGTCCAGGGACACACCCCTAGTAGTAATGATAGAGGATCGGCACAACATCTAGTCATAAGAATACATGCTTCAGAATTGCCATTTCATGTGAAATACGATTATTTACTAAAACGGATATCTCACAAGCAATGACAGGACCTTTTGAAGCTGTCCTTTCGTATTACATTGACTGGCAGATACCATCATTTTTGGTTGGATGCTCTAATCTAATGTGTATGGGGGAAAATGAAGTAGACATTTTGAATGTTTTGCTAGCCAATTTACCATTTCCATCCCTTGAAAGCAAAGCTTGCTGTACATTCTAGATAAATTGTCCTAGCCCAACCTGCTGCCCTCTAGCTGTTGCAAAACTGGACAGCTTACAGCTATTAGGGCATTCTGGGAGTTGTAGTTTTGCAACAGTTGGAGGGCCGCAAGCAAAGTAGTATCTCATGTCTTAGGGATTTCTCCCTGGAGCATGGAACTGGAGCCTTTCTCAAGCACAAATGATGGGATGAACAAGGTATATATACATAAAGTGCAAGTGCTAACAATTAACAATTAATATGTGACATAATATTAATTAATATGATTAATATTAATATTATGTCACATATTAATTGTTAATTGTTAGGACTTGCACTTTATGTATATATACCTTGTTCACCCCATCATTTGTGCTTGAGAAAGGCTCCAGTTTAGACCCGAAAAGTCGCGGTCCCACCTTATGGGTAAATAAAAGGACTTATGTTTTATTTTTAAGTGGTGCTGCCTGTTTTCCTTTTTTATTAGTCGGCCATTGTCAGACCTAGGGCTTGCACCTCCATTGCATCCTTTTGTGATGCAAATTTTTTCTTATTGATATATATATATATATATATATATATATACACACACACATACATATATATTATATTACAGGAAGAGCCTGCCTCCTCTGTCCTGTCTGCAGTAGGAGAAAATGATTAAACCCCATTCCTTTGGCAAATCACTCTGGGGGAGAGTTATTAAAACTGGTGTAAAGGAAAACTGGCTTAGTGCCCATAGCAGCCAATCAGATTCCTTCTTTCATTTATCAGAGCTCTTTTGGAAAATGAAAGGATCAGTCTGATTGGTTGCTATGGGCAACAAAGCCAGTTTTTATTCGTAGCAGTTTTTTTAAATAAATCTCTCCCTGTTTTCTCTGTGGGATGTCTACATATTTGTTTCAGTATTGTGCAGAATATGACACAGATTGACATTTTAAGGCGTAGTGTTCCTTTAATATCCGTCAGTGTCTAGCAGCCAGTCCTCCCCTCACACCTCCTTTATTAAACAGCACGCTATAACAGTTCATGAGCATTGCTTATTAAATTACTGCACACCTACAGATACTGTATATTCTGACATTGAGGACTTGGTAATGAAATAAATGTAATTAATAAGTATAGTTGAAGGGGTTGTCCAACTTTTTCTTACTGATGATCTATGCTTTGGATAGGTCATTAGCATCTGATCAACAGTTTGCGAAGGCAGCGGCATTTGCAGTACAGCCGCGGCCTTCTCACTGTTTCCCGCAGGTCAGTGATGTCACAACTATGTCATGTGGCCTAGGTGCAGCACATTCCCATTGAAGTGAATGGGGCTGATCTGCGATACCAAGCACAGCCGCTTTACAATGTATGGCGTTGTGCTTGGTGAACTGAGAGAAGGCTGCAGAGCTACTAAAGACAGCTGATTGGCGGGAGTCCCAGGTGTTGGACCACCACCAATCAGATACTGTTTGACCTATCCTGTGGATAGATCATCAATAAGAAAAAAGCAGACAACCGCTATAATAAAAACTCATCTGGAAAGTGCATCTCCATCAACTATGTTGTAAGATTTACTTACTGTCTGTGGTGGTAGAGTAAATCCAAGAATGGCACATTATTAAAGGTAGACCTACCGTATGTCGGCTGAACCCACCAATATTGGTTGGCACTGAACAACCATCTAATGTAAATTAAATATCCGGCCAACTTTTGTTTGGTATATATGTGGGGGGGAAAGAATTGGGCATGTTGAATTTTGACATACCTGGTCGTTTCTTCTCAATAGAGATGCCTGGCAGCGTCCTATCTCCCTCTCCTCACTGAGGACACATTAGCTCTTTACCACAGTGCGGGTATGTATGAGGGGATAGGGGACAATAGCCACAATGATTCAAAGAAATGATCTTTTCTCTTTAGAGTTAAATATATGTTCAAACCCTTCTACATTCAGTAAATTGCACAGTGTGTACTGACCGGTTTCTTATGAGTAAATCGTTCCTCAACTCTCTCGGCAACCATTTTTTATGGCTGAACCCACTGAAAGTGACTTTGTACCAGATTCAGTACTTGCCTATTTCCTTCTCAAGCATTCTTTTCCAGGTAGGTGCAAATTTTGAAAATAGTAACATCCTTTCTAATCTCAAGATGCGGGAAATTTACTGCATATACTGAGAAGGTGACTACTGGGTCTGGTGACAAATGGGCTTCAGTGGTGTTCACTGGTTCCTCAGCAATGTTCTTTACAGACTGTGCTGAGTGTAAAGTCTACACACAATCTTGGTCTTGAACGTGAAACAGATTTCTTGCCTACTGATAAGATTATTCACCTTGAATGGAAATTCTTCTCTTAAGTGCTGGCATATTGGGCTGGAATGATTCATAACCAGGTGTCCCCTATATTAAAGCTATTATATAATCATTGATCACACTGACAGAATATTTTTGACTTGCAGTTAGCATTTGATATTCATATAGTGCTAGGGTCAGAGTAAAGAGGTAGAAAATGATGCGTTCACTCATTCATTGTTAATACTACTGTAGGAAAAGAGACCTTTCAGGTTGTTGTTCTCAATGCTAGCAGCTCTTTAATATCATAACCTCAGGGTAACATCTGGGACAATGTGGGGGTTACTTCAAGCTTAATACTGGACGGAGTACTTGTTCGCTCTTATGTGTGTTGAACCGCAGTACTAAATAGTTTGTCATTGATAATTTGTACTAATCTCAATTATTCTGCTAACACAATATAACCTTTTCTTTTCAATCCCATGATGATATCTGTGCATCTGGAGAGCAGCATAGCCTTACTGGTCTGGCGTGCACTGACGTTGAAAATGCTGCTAACAATCCAAGGCTGCTTGGTGTAGGACAATGCACAAGATATTGGGTTTTTAGTGTTGCATATCTCACTACATTCATCAGCTGTAGTTTGATCTTCGTGGATCATGTAATTATGAGCTACGTAGATCAACTAATGGGTTTGGGTGGGTTTAGGACTACATTATATAAAATATAGACATTGGCCATGGAGTTGTTTGCTTAACATCCAAAAGAACTTTTGGCTAGCATTGTGTTAGGCTAGATCATAGTTTGCCACCTGTGGTTCTTAAACTGTCGTAAATCTGCAATATCCAGCGGGACATGCTGAGAGTTGTACTTCAACATGACTACAGTTGCTGGGGGCCTTTATGTGCAGCAATCTTTCAACGCACTAATGAACCATCAGGGGTTTGAGAAGTCATGCAGCAAAGATCTAGTGGGCATTTCCATCAAGAAGATCCTCGTTGGTGATCATGAGATGTTTCTCCTGGTTCAAGGATCCTTCTTTTGCTGACTGTACAATCCATGGCAGAATGGTGTGAGGGGTAAACGGTTGTGGTCTTATGTGGTATATGGTTTTACATATAGTGTGTTAGCCTTTCCTGTTAACTGCCCCTTTCTTCAAACTGATACCTTCCTGCCTACCACAAGTGCCTAGTGTACCATATTGGGATGTACTGATAAGATTAGTCTATTGCCATTCAAACCACTTGCTATCTAGTAAGTGACAGATGAGGGCCTCATGTATAAAAGTGGAGCAGATAATCACAGCAGCCATTGAACAACTACTTTTCACTTTACCCAACCTACTTTGTAAAAAAAAAAAAAAAAAAAAAGTTGTATTCTGTTTGGTTGTTCTGGACAACTGGTACTTTTTGTGTACACAAGTTTTACACCCAGGACTCTTGGTATATAAGTTGTATAGTCATTACATCTTCATTGGTTATTAAATACATCCTTTTTGCAAGACCACAATAATACAATTTGTTATAATAGAACCACATTAACCAGAATAAGTTTATTCAAATTTTTTTTTTTTTAATAAAAAAGCTAAAAAAAATCTTTTTTTTTTACTTAAGGGAGCAAAGGTTCGTTTTTTTTTTTCTTTTTACTCAAATACTGACTTTTATATTTGTATGTCCTCTTTGTCTCGCCTTTTGGTACTGCAGCTTTAACAGATATTGTGTAGCACTTAAAAGAACATTATGAGAAAGCATATTTTGGGATATATCTTTTCCAATGAAATCTTCTACCAGTAATTTTTTTTTTCTATTTTTAAAATGGTTTGTAAAAAGCTGAAAACGACAAGAAGCGTGTATATGTTATTTGTATTTGTGTGCCCTTTTTCATTTATGGAAATGTTCTCAGAATATTTATTTACTAATATATTTATCTAAAGACAAGTCTTACATTGAGTGTTATGGGGGTAATCAATGCATATATCTAACACACACACAAAAAAAACTTGTTTTTTGTATTTGTCCAGAAAATGCACATGGATGTAAAATTTCTGACCAAATTATGATTAAGATAAAGAAATTAAATAATTTTAGTACTATACAGTTTTGTAACAAAGTGTACAAATGTCAAAAATACAGATTTACCAAGAAAGTTTGAAATTGTCTAGTCTTTTATTTTCTAACCTGACAGATTGTTTTTGTTTTCACTTGACACATTCCAGAACCAAGAAGTCTGGCCCTTAGATTAAAAAGAATAAACTGGGGACAGAGACATTGATCCAAATGCTGGTCACCTAGTTGTTTCCCTAGAATCCTGAGGGAGAGTGAGTGCTGGAGTCTAGATATTCATGAGCTGTGGCTATCTTCCTATCACCGTCGTAGAATGCGTAGAGCCTGGAACTCATGAGTATCTGCACTACCAAGCTTGTGCACTGTACTGAGCTGACTCCAGCACTCGCCTTTGCTTTTTGAAGCTGCACAATTGGCATTTTGTGAAAGCAACTGCCATGAGTTTTAAACAGGGTCTTTGTCAATAGTTTATGCTGCCCTCAGGGTGGCGTTATAACTGTCTTTTTTTTTCTTTAGGGACAGGGATATTAAACATTTTGTAATATACTTAATTAGCGAAAAATGTCGGGGTGTAAAAGTCGTCTTAGCAAAGCTCTGAACATATCCAAGAAAAGTTTTACTGAGCACTAAAGACGCCTGTGTGTAATAAGTCAGATAGGCAGGGTGATGAGCAGTGATAGAGCAAATGTACATAGTCAGGGACTGGGGTAGTGATAGGGCACATGTACATAGTCAGGGACTGGGGTAGTGATAGGGCACATGTACATAGTCGAGGACTGGGGTAGTGATAGTTAGGGCACATGTACATAGTCAGGGACTGGGGTAGTGATAGGGCACATGTACATAGTCGAGGACTGGGGTGATGATAGTTAGGGCACATGTACATAGTCAGGGACTGGGGTGATGATTAGTAGGGCACATGTACATAGTCAGGGACTGGGGTAGTGATAGTTAGGGCTCATGTACATAGTCAGGGTCTGGGGTAGTGACAAGAGGCAGACTTGAAGCCTCTGTATTTTGTACACAGGCATCTTCAGCGATCAGTAAATTTCTGAAGTTTGAATACAAACTCTACTTAGTTAGAGCTTTGCTAAGGGGACTCTTTACATCCTGATTTTTAGTACAAAGAAACATCTTTCCTTAAAAACGTATATTACAAAAATTGTGAACCTCCCTGTCCCTGCACTATATTAAAAAAATCAACTGAAACAACTGTTACATTTTAACATCTCACATCTTTTTGCTGCTGTAAAGGCCTCTACTCTTCTGGGAAGAAGTCAACCAAATGTTTATGGTTCCATATTTTATTATTACATTCATACTTTTTTTTTTTATTTAATTCATTTTGTGCATTGCACTTTTCCTGGCATTTTTTTTAAATTCTGTACAGAAGTCTATGAAGATAAATGCCAGAAAAAAGTTTTGATAAAAACATGACTGACTCCCAGAGCGGTACAAATCTTAAAAACAAAAAACAAAAACACTTTATATGTAGACTTCACAATATTTTACTAGAGAGTGTAACGTAAATCAGGGCCACGGCATTTTCGAACAAAAAAAAAAAAAAAAAGCTTTGAGTGAGTATCCAGGTAAAAATAAGATTATATAAGTGATGGAAGTATATTGTTCAGGTGGTCTAAAATGCAATACTTGTATAAGTAGAATGAATAAAACAAATGATTTACTTAAATACATTTGCACGGTCAATCAGCCTTATAACCGGGATATTATGTGAAAAGGAGTCGGGGAGATTAGTATCTTCATTCCCTGTTTGGTAAGCTCACACACATTTACAATCACACCTGTGCCTATACTGAATCATGTATTTAGTGTTGTAGTATGCCTAACACACCTAGTATGGATATGAATAAAGTGTAAATTTTATATTGGTAAGTCCCTTCCTACTAACGTGGCCATTTTTTTCCTTAAACCTGACAAATTTTCTAAGTTGTCATTGTAAAACTGTATCACAAACAATGAAAACACCCATAATCGTTACTCCAACAATTATTACAGCTAGTACCACACATCTGGGAAAGTTCCAGTGGGTCTGCAACTAAAACTCCCCACATGACCTTTTCACTTCTATTGGAGTTCCAAGACCATGAGACAAGTATGCATGATGGGAGTTGTAGTTCCACAACAGCTGGAGTGCCCACCATTGTGCTACAGTGAAGAGTGATTTACTAGGGATCATATTTCCAGAATTCGTTGCAGACAATATGAAAATACGCAGTGAATGCTGCGGTGGAAGGCACATTATTTGGTATGTATATATACAGACTTCAGCATTTGATGACGCTCTTCTGTAAACTTGGCCAATTGCTTCACAGGTGTAGCTCCTGCTAGACATTTCATGAAAACCCGAATTACAGTGGACTGACAGCTGAAATACTGACATTTTCTAATTAGAAGGCAAGATACTTTTAATTAGGGATGAGTGAACTTTTGAAAAGTTCGCTTCGCTTTGGAGAACTTTCTTGAATTTCGGATTCGTATGAACCGAACCTAAAACGAACCTTGCTATAACGGCTGAATAATTGCTGCTACAATAATGGGAGTCTGATAGGGTATAGTTTCGTTTATTTGCAGTTGCTATTACAATGAAAAAAGTGGAAAAAATCCAAGTGACTTCAACAATGGCGACGCAAAATATACGCATATTTGAGAATTTACACTAATGCGTACGCTAATGCAAACATTCCCGCACAAATAACGAACATACAGTGTAATGTTGTCAAAGGTGCGCTACTTAACTGAATGAATATGTACGCATTAGCGTACTCATACACTGCGTCTGCGAACATTCGTACTCAAGTAACGAACATACAGTGTAGCGTTGTCAATTGTACACTACTTAACTGAATATGTACGCATTAGCGTACATTCTCAATAAATATGCGTATATTTTGCGTCGCCGTTATTTTAACCAGATTCGTTACAAACTTTCTCAAAATTCGTTTTTTTTGGGAAAGTTCGTAACGAATCTGGTTCGTTACGGTTCGGTTCGCTCATCCCTACTTTTAATGTACTTAAGCGCATTTGTCATGAAATATACAGCTGTTTTTTTTTTCTTGGCTTTGCCTTCCAAAAAATGTAATAAAAATTATCACAAATTTATGTGGTACCTATAACAAATACAACTCACCCGCAAAAAAGCAAACCATCCCACAACTTCCATGGAAAAATAAAAACAAAGTTGTGTGGCTCAGACCATGGCGACAAAAAGCTATACTTTTTGTAAGGCTTTTTATCTTTTTTTGCTATGCTTTACTATTTAAAAAAAAAAAGCAAAAAAACTATAGACATTTGGTACCAATGTTACTGATACTGACCTATAGAATAAAGTTACAACATTTTTGCTTCACAGTGAAATGAAATCCCCAAAAAACAGCTGAATTGTTTTTTGTTTTTTTTTTCTCATTCCACCCCACAAATATATATATTTTAAAGTTTATCAATACATTATATGTAACATTAAATTGTGCCATTAAAAAAATCCAAATTGTTCCCTAAATACAATCCTCACATGGCTATGTCAATGAAAACACAAAATGAGTGACTAAGGTGCGGATGAAAAGACAAAATCGTTGCCAGCAAAAATGGCCTGGTTCATAAAAGGTTAAACTCTTTTTTTTTTTTTTTTTCTCAAAACTCCCACAGTAGTTGAATAGATAGAGTTGGGCATCCAAGGCCCCCTCTCCATTCATGACAGTGCAAGAAGGCACCACGGTTCTGGGGGAAGGGAATATAAATGGCATTTGCTACACTCCAAATTATGTTTTAGCAACGTATTTCTCCCACAAGCACCAGACAGATCTACAGTATGGTCCAAAACTATGCAGATGTTAGGACTATATGGATTGTGTACCATGTTATGTTCTCTGAGAGTATAGCAAGTTTCACCTGCAGTCATGAGTAAAACCACAGGTTGCACATAGAGTAGTAGTATCATGAGAAATTCTATCAAAATGTCAAACTGAGCTTTTCTAATTATGTACAGGATCGTTATGTTCTTTGATCAGCTTTCTGCTGTAAGCTGCATTGCAGTGAAATTGTATTAGCAGCTAGTGAATTATATGCATATATTTTTCCAGAATCCAGATGACCTTTGTCTGGCCTATAAGACTCTTTACCTACTAGGACAGGGGTGGCCAACCTGCAGCTCTCCAGCTGTTGTAAATCTACAATTCCCACCATGCCCTACTGTAGGCTGATAGCTGTAGGCAGTCTACCGTAGGTATGCTGTGAGTTGTAGTTTTGCATCAGCTGGAGAGCCTCAGTTTGGCCATACCTCTTCATAAGGAGAAATAAGACCACATGGTTCCCTGACAGAGGCCTCTCAGTTAGGCCCCATTCACACGACCGTATGTTCATTTCCGTATCTTATCCGCATTTTTGCGGATAAGATGCGGAACCAAATGGACCCATTCATTTTTCCATAGGAGAAAAAAAAATGCGGAATGCACACCGTGTGCATTCCGCATCCGTATATTACGGAAGTTCTCCCGCCAAAAAAATGAAACATGTCATACTTGATACAAAATACGTCCGTAGCCCCATTAAAAGTCAATGGGTCTGCAAAAACATTCCGTATGTCTTCCGTTCCGTTTTTATACGGACACGGAATACATGCGGTCGTGTGAATGGAACCTTAAGCTAATTCTCTCTGCTGTGGACTGATGAGGAAACCGGAAACAGCTGTCTGTAAATGAGGTGCTTGCTTAGTTATCATCCAAGTTATGCTTTAAAGCCTGTTTAAAAAGTAGAACATTGACTTATAGGATAACTACCTTACATCTGGTGACATCAGAGGCTCAGTTATCTTTTCATTTCTGAACGAATGCTAATCGTCTGGCCTATAAGACCCCTTACGCCTTCTAGGTGTACTCCGTAAGGAGAAATAGTAACCCCCCAAATTATATAAACACTTTAACCCCTTCAGGTCTAGGTCAATTTTGGCAGCAATGCTTTTAAATTTGTCCTTGTCATCTCTCAAGAGCCATTACCTTTTACATTCAATAGCAATTCTGCTATTTTTTTCGTAAGGCATTCACTGTGTGGGATAAATAACAGTATTTTAGGAGCTTGCACATTTTCAGAGACGATACACATACAAATTATTGATACAGTACAAATGGTTTCATTTTTATTTTATTGGGACAGGTGTTTTTTATTTGCAGTATTTGTATTTATTTTTTTTTTCAAATTTTTACTTTATTTTTTATATTTTAGGGTCTTGAACCTTTGATTGCTTAATCAATAGTACTTGTACCATGTATGATAACTAGAGATGAGCGAACATGCTCGTCCGAGCTTGGTGCTTGTTCGAGCATTAGGGTATTCACATATGCTCGATACTCGGACGAGCATATCGCGATCCTCGAGGAAATGGCATCTTCCTCTTCCTGCATGTTAGGCGCCTTTTCTCAGCCAATCAACATGCAGGAGAGTCTTTGGTACCTCCTAGCATCACATGGGGCCCCTACAAGTCGATAGCAGGGATTGGCTGGCCAGATCAGATGACATGGGAATAAAAGAATCTGGTCCCGCTCTGCTCGCGTCAGACGCCGCCTGCATGAGATTAGGGATAGAGCTGCTGTCTGTCAGGGAGAGTGTTAGGGCCTGAATTTAGATGTTGGTTAGGCAGGAATCATCCTCAAAGAACCCAAAAGCCCTTCTAAGGGCTACAAGCACCTTTTTTGGGGGGTCTGCTGCTGGCTGGGACTTGTAGTGCAGCTACCGCCATCTTGGCTGCACACTGTGCACAGCGACTGGTGGCAGAAGGGACAGCACGTGGTCCACACAGACCCAAAAGAAATTGCCCAAAGTCCTCTCAGTACTCATTTTTGCTGCTGCTGCTACTGTACCTTGGCTTGCTGGGATCTGTAGTGCAGTCTAGGGAATACGTTTTTTCTCTCATTTCTATACACTACAGTCCAGTTAACAATTCTGTAGTGTGCTGTACAGCAGCGTTAGTCTATAAAATAGGTCTTTTTTCTCAGTTATATGTGCTACAGTCCAGTGAAAAATGGAGTGGTTTGCGGTAAAATAGCCGCCATTTAAAGACTACATATTTTCTCAGTTATATGTACTACAGTCCAGTGAAAAATGGAGTGGTTTGCGGTAAAATATCCGCCATTTAAAGACTACGTATTTTCTCATTTATATATACTACAGTCCAGTGAACAATTCTGTAGTGTGCTGTACAGCAGCGTCAGTCTATAAAATACGTATTTTCTCTCAGTTATATGTACTACAGTCCAGTGAAAAATGGAGTGGTTTGCGGTAGAATAGCCGCCATTTAAAGACTACGTATTTTCTCAGTTATATGTACTACAGTCCAGTGAAAAATGGAGTGGTTTGCGGTAAAATAGCCGCCATTTAAAGACTACGTATTTTCTCAGTTATATGTACTACAGTCCAGTGAAAAATTGAGTGGTTTGCGGTAGAATAGCCGCTATTTAAAGACTACGTATTTTCTCAGTTATATGTACTACAGTCCAGTGAAAAATGGAGTGGTTTGCGGTAAAATAGCCGCCATTTAAAGACTACGTATTTTCTCAGTTATATGTACTACAGTCCAGTGAAAAATTGAGTGGTTTGCGGTAGAATAGCCGCTATTTAAAGACTACGTATTTTCTCAGTTATATGTACTACAGTCCAGTGAAAAATGGAGTGGTTTGCGGTAAAATAGCCGCCATTTAAAGACTACCTATTTTCTCATTTATATATACTACAGTCCAGTGAACAATTCTGTAGTGTGCTGTACAGCAGCGTCAGTCTATAAAATACGTATTTTCTCTCAGTTATATGTACTACAGTCCAGTGAAAAATGGAGTGGTTTGTGGTAGAATATCCGCCATTTAAAGACTACATATTTTCTCAGTTATATGTACTACAGTCCAGTGAAAAATGTAGTGGTTTGTGGTACAATAGCTGCCATTTAAAGACTACGTTTTTTTTATTTACGATTTATTTTTATTTACAATTATATGTACTACAGTCCAGTGAACAATTCTGTAGTGTGCTGTACAGCAGCGTCAGTCTATAAAATATGTATTTTTTCTTAGTTATATATACTACAGTCCAGTGAAAAATGGAGTGGTTTGCGTTAAATTAGCCGCAGTCTAAAAATTCATTTTTTTCTCTCAGTTATATATACTACATTGCAGTGAACAATTCTGTCGTGTGCGGTATAGTAGCCGCACTCTAGTGTTGACACCAACAAGTTAGTTGAGGTAGCAGGTGAGCCACCCAAAAATTTACCCTGACACAGCATGGCGGTGAACCCAGAGTGACCAAGTTACACTCAGGTAACGCAGGACGTTGGTATGGTCAGCTAGGTACTCCCTCAACATCTTTCTGAACAGCTCCCCCCTACTGGGGGATGGGTGACATAGTCTTGCTGGGGTGCCATAAAACTGGCAAAGGCCTTGGAGAGTGTTCCCCTGTTGATATTGATTCACTCTCATACTCCTCTCCTCTACCGGAATGAGAGTGGAAAAGTTCTGCTTGTACCGGGGGTCCAGGAGGGTGAACACCCAGTAATCGGTGTTGTCAAAAATGCGAGGGTCACGGGAAAGGCAGCCTAATATGAATACGCGCTGAGAAACAGACCTGAGGGTGGTCTGGCTATCAAGCAACGTATCTTCTTCCCGCATCTCTTGTGACAAGTGCAAAGCCTCTGACTTCATGCTGAGCAGTGAGTTTTTCAGCAGACAAAGCAGCGGGATGGTGACGCTGATAATGGCGGCATCGCTGCTGACCATCTGTGTTGACTCCTCAAAGTGGCTTAACACCTGACAGATATCAGACATCCACGTCCACTCCTCATTGTAGACTTGAGGAAGCTGACTGACCTGACTACCAGTTCTCGTGGAAGTTGTCATCTGGCAGTCTATAATCGCTCTGCGCTGCTGGTAAACCCTGGCTAACATGTGTAATATGGAATTCCATTGTGTGGGCACGTTGCACAACAGTCGGTGAGCTGTCAGTTGTAAGCGCCGTTGCACTGCCCTGAGAGTGGCAGCATCTGTGGTTGACTTGTGGAAATGCGCACAGATAAGTCGCACATTGGTGAGCAAATCAGACAAATTGGGGTAGGTCTTGAGGAACCGCTGAACCACAAGATTGAACACGTGGGCCAGGCAGGTTTTATATGCAGTGTTTATATGGGTTGTTGTTACTTTGGGAAATAGTATTGGTGTATAATGGCACATGTGTGAGTCTGCCGAGTTGCAGAGCCGCCACCAGGTTATGCCCGTTGTCACACACAACCATGCCTGGTTTGAGTTTCAGCGGCGCCAGCCAAAGATCGGTCTGCACCGTGATGCCCTGTAACAGCTCTTGGGCGGTGTGCCTCTTGTCACCTAAGCTCAGCAGTTTCAGCACCGCCTGTTGGCGCTTACCCACGGCAGTGCTGCTGCGCCTAGAGCTACCGACTGAAGGCGCCATGCTCACAGATTGTATTTGAGAGGAGGAGGAGGAGGGGTTGGAGGAAGAGGCATAATAAGTCTGAGAAACCGTGACCGAGGTAGGACCCGCAATCTTCGGTGTGGGCAGTACATGAGCGGCCCCAGGGTCAGACTCGGTCCCAGCCTCCACCAAGTTAACCCATGTGCTGTCAGGGAGATATAGTGTCCCTGCCCGCCAGCACTTGTCCACGTGTCCGTGGTTAGGTGGACCTTCTCAGTAACCGCGTTGGTCATGGCACGGATTATGTTCTCTGACATGTGCTGGTGTAGGGCTGGGACGGCACATCGTGAAAAATAGTGGTGGCTGGGGACCAAGTACCGAGGGACAGCCACCGCCATCAGGTTGCGGAAAGCCTCAATCTATACCAGTCTATAGCATAGCATCTCCAGGCTCAGCAGTCTGAAAATGTGGACGTTTAGGGCTTGTGCATGTGGGTGGGTGGAATTGTATTTGCGTTTGCGCTTGCGCTCCAATGTCTGATGCAAAGACAGCTGAATGCTGCGCTGGGACACATTGGTGTAGGGTGTGGAGGAACGTGAAGGTGAAGGGGTGGTTGTAGGGCAGGAGGCGCTCGTGCCGGGGTCCTGGGCGGGGGGTTGACTCGCAAAGCCAGCATGTGACACAGGGGAAGGAGCAGTGGTGTGACCCGCAGGAGGTGAACGGCCTTGGTTCCATTGAGTCATGTGTTTAGCACTCATATGCCTGCGCATGCTGGTAGTGGTTAGGCTGGTAGTGGTGGCTCCCCTGCTGATCCTGGTGTGGCACAAGTTGCACACCACAGTCCGTCGGTCATCCTCACTTTCTTTAAAGAGCCTCCAGACTTGCGAACATCTAGGCCTCGGCACGGGAGCTTGACTCCGTGAAACAGTTGCTGATCTACCTGCTCTGGCCCTGCTTCTCCCTCTGGCCACCCCACTGCCTCTTCCAACCTGTTCTGGTGCTGCACTTGCCTCCCCCTCAGAAGCACTGTCTTGACTAGGCTTACCAACCCAGCTCGGGTCAGTCACCTCATCATCCACCTGCTCTTCCTCCGATTCCTCACTCTGCTCCCCCCTGGGACTTACTGCCCTGACAACAACGTCAATGTCTGACAACCATGTCTCATCATCATCATCCGACACCTCTTGACGCACTACTTGCACTAAGTCCACACTCTCATCATCCACAGACTGCGAAAGTTCAAAATTTTGGGCATCGGGACAGAGCAACTGCTCAGGTTGCTGTTGAGCAGTGGTTTGTGCCTCTGGGTAGGGTCCTGAAAAGAATTCCTGTGAGTATGCCATATCTGAATCCATATTTTCCATGGGGGGGGGCAGGCTGGGGGGAAGGAGGTTGAGCTGGAGGAGCCAGAGGTCTACTCCCTTGGCTAGCGTGGGTGGACTGCGTGGAAGACTGGGTGGTGGATAAATTACTGGACACATTGTCCGCTATCCATGTCATAACCTGTTCGCACTGTTGTGGTTTCAATAGTGGTGTACCATGTGACCCTGTAAGTTGCGAGATAAAGCTAGGGAGCGAAACTCTGCGGCGTTCCACTGCTCCCTTATCAGTAGGTACTGTGTCACCCTGCCCAGGACCACGTCCTCTGCCCCCCTACATCACTTGGACGCCCACGTCCTCGTCCTCGACCCTTAGCCCTTGGGTTCAACATTTTGTGTAATCACTAAACTGTAGAATTAATATCTGAGGCCAAAAACGTATTCTCTAGACTGCGGCTAGTGTACCGCACACCACACAATTTTTCACTACACTGTAGGATATATAACTGAGAGAAAAAATGTATATTTTGTAGACTCCGGCTAGTGTGCAGCACACAACAGAATTTTGCACTGCACTGTAGGATATATGAATGAGAGAAAAAAGGTATATTTTCTAGACTCCGGCTACTGTGCAGCACACAACAGAATTTTTCACTGCATTGTAGTATATATGACTGAGAGAAAATACGTGTATTTTCTAGACTCCGGCTAGTATGCAGCACACGACAGAATTTTTCACTGCACTGTAGTATATATGAATGAGAGAAAAAAGGTATATTTTCTAGACTCCGGCTACTGTGCAGCACACAACAGAATTTTTCACTGCATTGTAGTATATATGACTGAGAGAAAATACGTGTATTTTCTAGACTCCGGCTAGTATGCAGCACACGACAGAATTTTTCACTGCACTGTAGTATATATGACTGAGAGAAAAAACTTATATTTTCTAGACTCCGGCTAGTGTGCAGCACACAACAGAATTTTTCACTGCACTGTAGTATATATAACTGAGAGAAAAAACGTATATTTTCTAGACTCCGGCTAGTGTAACACACACCACACAATTTTTCACTGGACTGTAGTATATATAAGTGATAGAAAAAACATTTTTTGTAGACTGTGGCTACTGTACCGCACACCACAGAATTGTTCACTGAACTGTAGTCACTGCCATGCTGTGTCAGGCTAAATTTTTGGGTGGTTCAGATGCTATGTTAGTCTAACCAAGCCACTCTGGGGTTCACCCCCATGCTGTAAACTGCAATCTCAGTCAAACTTTGTAATTTAGGGGTTCACCACCAAGGTGTGCTAGACTACAATTTTAGCGGGTTCACCTGCAATCTCAGTCACAGACTGTCATTCAGGGGTGCACCACCATGCTTTTTTAAACCATTTGTTTCTGAGCGTCACCTCCAGGCTCTCACCCACGATTTTTTGGAGGCTTGCCACTGCACTGTCAGCCAAAATTGTCTTCAGGGTCACCGGCGGCCTCTCCAACAACTTCAAGGAGGGTTACTACCAGGCCCTGGCACACAAACATTGTCTTGAGGGGCACTAAAAGGCTCTGCACCCACCCACGTGTGGAGACTAATAGGTGGGTGCAGTGTGCGTCTTAGCCCATCTGGAATTAGGAAAGCTGGGCACTGTGCTTGTAGGTCTTTGTGTCTGCCATGGACAGGGTGGGTGGGTGGTGGGTGCGTGTTTGCCCGTCTGGGATGGGGAGAGCTGGGCACTGTGCTGGGAGAACTTTGTGTACGCTGTGGACTACTGGGTGGGTGTGGAGAGGGAGACGCTTATGCCTGCGTCATGAGGCGGGGGATAGGACAGCAGTGTCAGCATGAGCAGTGGTGTCACCCGCAGGCGGCGATGGACCTTCGTTGCACCTAGTTGGGTGCTTTCCTAACATGTGCCAGTGCATGTGCCTTGCCCATCTTGGTCTGGGTCAGCACAATTGTCTTGAGGGTCACCACCAGGCTGTTTCCCAGAATTTGGCGTAATGGTACGATTAGGCAGCCTCAGAGGCATCCATGCATGCTGCCCCTGCTGTTTCCTGTCCATTTCCGTGGTGTTTCTATCATTTTCTGAGGTTTCCAGGTTTTCACGCAACCTTCCCTATGCAGAGCTTTGGTCATCTGCCAAAAATGCTCGAGTCTCCCATAGACTTCAATGGGGTTCGTTATTCGAAACGAGCACCCGAGCATTTTAGTACTCGCTCATCTCTAATGATAACGCCATATCAACCACTCAGAACCTCATAATCGCATTCTGGGGAAGGGACCTTTGGGGGACAAAGGGAGCCTCTCACCCCTCTGTCTTGCCATACCTCCCAACCGTCCCGGATCCGGCGGGACAGTCCCGGATTACAAGTGGCTGTCCCGCTTTCTGGAAGCTGTCTCTGCGTCCATAGGAAGCAGAGACATTTGCCATAATGAAGCAGAGAGCCGTCGCCGGCATTGGCTCCCTGCTTCATCATCCTTCCCTCCTGCTGGCTCTCCACGCCTCTGGTCTGTGGGGGGCATGGCCTGTCAGCAGTCAGCCTCAGCTCTGCCTCCTTCACAGGCTAGAGCAGCCAAAGTCCTGCTGCTGCTGCTAGGAAGAAGGTGATTATGTGGTGTTTATTTTTTTTACTTTCTGTGAGGGGCACAATGTGGGCATATTACTGGGGGCACAGCTGGGCATAATTCTATGAAGACACAATGTGGGCATTAATACTTTGCTCTGAAATGAAGGGGGAATAATTACTATGTGGGGCCATTAAGGGGACCAGGTGAGATTAGGTGTACAGTTATGTTTCGGGCAGAGTTAGAGGCGTGACTTAGTGCAGAAAAGATTTGCGGTCCTCTTTTTCAATTACAAAGTTGGGAGGTATGGTCTAGCTGTTCAGATGCCACAGTCATCTCTGATCCCTGCGTCCGTTAGCTGTGTAACATAGCTGGCATCCACTGTGTATGGAGCTGTCTCAGAAGCTTGCACATACACTCGAGAAAAGAAATGGGTGGAGCACACTCTTTTTGGTAGTTCGTATTAGGAGTAGAATTTTATGGTATATAAATAGAGGTCTATATCCTAGTGATGTGTAATCTCACAAAGGAAAGTGATATGATAGATAAATGAAACAATTTTATTATTCACAGTATTCCTGTTTTGAGCCCAGAAAGTTGAATTAAATCAAATAAAATAGCTATTTATTAGGGTAGCATCAGATAAAATGATATGAAGGGTACAGTATGTATACTATTCACCATACACTTCAGAAGGCCGTATAAAAAATAAAACTAAAAATCAAAAAGTTGTCAAAATATATAAAAACAATAATAATAGAAAATATATATAGAATGTCTTATGTAAATGATCCAGTATAATGTTCCTCCAATTGGTTAAAAATACGATGCTCCTTGCCGTTATCTGAATTATTCAATGTGGTATCTGAATATTAGGTACAGTCTTATAAACGGGGTAGGTGTACTTGATAGTTAGTTATAGTTCAGTTATGGTTTATCCCCCGTAGCAAATGGCTGTGATGGTATTCATTAAATAAATTATTCCATATGCAGGGTAATGTGTCTGTGTATCGGCGGGTTGCCAGATACCTTACCCGTTTCTAGCAGCTTGGCTGTTACTTGGCCGGTGGGTGAAGCGTGAAGTGCCTCCGATCCGGCGATGCAGAATGGCTGCTTGCGCGCGCTCCTTGGCGTTTGTACAGCGTCCCACGTGGCGTCACACATGGGTACCTGTTTCTCCTTCGGATGCTTTATGGGCGTATGGCTTGTATCACTGGGTAAATCCGAGAGTTTGTATTGCCCTCCTTGTATCAAACTCCGATCTGGAAAATCAGGTGGTGTTGTTCTCCGGTTAAGTTTAAGTGCTTTGGAAAGGAATATTCTCTAAATTATAGCAGCGGACTGAATACCAAACGCGTTTCGGGGGTCTGGAACTGCCCCCTTTATCAATGGCTAAGGCACATACACTCCTTGCACACTTGTGACATACAGTTGTGTCAAGGTGTGCAAAGGGGTTAAGGGTATGACCATGGATTTGCTGTGGATTCCACCCTGCACATTGAAAAGAATGAAATCTGCATCAGAAATCCATAGCATATGCTGCAGATTTAAAGGGATTGCCTGCTTTTTTTTTTATATTGATGACCTATAGTCAGGACAGGTCATCAATATCAGTTCAGTGGGTAGCCGACTCCTTGCACCCCCACCAGTCAGCTGTAGAGACCGCATCGCTTATACGAGCGCTGCATTCTCTTTACTGTTTACCTGATCACCGTTGCAACTACGAGTGTGCCGGTGTACAACTACGTGGTCCCATTCACTTCAATGGGATAGCTTCTTCCTGGTCAAGTGAATAGGAAGATGGAGATGTAATTACACCTGCTCACTGCTGCTGTTGTGACAGCGAGCAGGTAAACAGTGAAGAGAAAGTAGTTCTCGGACCAGCACTGCTGTCTCTACAAACAGCTGATTGATAGGGAGGGTGTGGGTCCCGGGAGTCGCTGAGGATAAGTCATCAATATAACAAAAAAACAGAACACCTTTAAAAAAAAAAGGCATAGCAGTACATAGTTTATATATAGATCATATATTGTATGCTAACACCCTATCTAATGTACAAACATGAGGATCTTGAAAAATATTTTTTGATCAAAAAATCTGAGCCTATCCACCAACAGCAATGTGACCTCAATATGGATGGGAACCTAACTCTAAACCTACATACTTCCTATGCCCTTCACAGATTATACCAGGGGCATAGCTATAGGGGGTGCAGAGGTAGCAGTCACTACTGGGCCCACGAGCCTAAAGGGGCCCAAAGACCCTTGTGGTGCATTAGAAGACACCAGTATTATAGAAAGTGCATGGAGCCCTGAACTCTTGCACCAGAGCCCATGTGCCTTTATCTATGCTCCTGGATTATACATTAGATGGGGTGTTAGTTTATATATAGATCATATATTGTATGTTTATAGAATGCTGTTATGCCTTACTTTCCCTTTATATAAGGCATACGAAATATGAGTATTCAAACTGCAGACATTACAGTGATTCTCAGAGGTAGCATAATATAGCAGTGTCAAGTAAAACTTGCAGTGATCTGTTTCTCCACTAGATGGCAGTAATCACTCAGTGGGTGGAAATAATCTAATATATTCTTAAACGCACTATTCTCTTCATTCGTTAATGATACAATTTTTACAGTTAAATCTGTTTCTCAAGTTCAGAGTTATAGACGGGTTAGGTTTAATTTTTTAATAAACAAAAGACAAATATTTCAGCATTGCTTTAATTTAAAACTGACAGTGAGGTTTGTGTACCTTCTTTACTGTGATGTGCGTGAATTCCCTATCATTCCCAGTTCAGCAAAAAACTAAAAGCCAGCATCATGCTATTCTATACTGGACAACAATCCTTTGCACATGTCTCCTGTGTAAATGAAAGTGTTTCTTTCACTAGTCACTATCTGAAGTGAGTCTCTCTATGCAAGTCTATGAGAGTATCAGTACGTATAGCAGTGGCTTGGGGACCTTTTTTTTTTAATTTTTTTTGGAAACGGGTATACATTACATAAGTGATATCCATATATATGGTAAACTCAGATCATGTATGACTGGTACTACAATATGGAAGCACGCCTGCTCATTTCATGAAATATTTTTTAATCTCTCTGCTCTTAGCTCCATAAGCAATTGCACTTATGGCTGTAAGCCAGTCTAAGGGGTAAAATCCAAACCCCTGTACTGGTCTAGACTATCCAATGTGCCATTGTCATTAAGCTTTCTCCCCGTGTGTCATCTGACACTAGGTCCCAGCTCCTCTCAGGTTAAGTGCGTCTCTTTTCTGAGGTACAAACTCTCTTTTCACAACTGAGAAATGCGATCTTTTCTCTCTTGTTTAGGTACAAAACATGGGCCGGGGCAGAGAAGTCCCACAGTTCTCAGTATTACATGTATTTAACTCTTAATATTTGATTTCATTTTAGAATGGTAAGACAATGACATTGGATTTACTAGACTATTACTCATTACTTTTATCACAAGGTGTTCCCAGATTTACATAGGTGTTCCCAGTGAATTATGTACAGCAAGAAATTCTCATCTGAAAGTTTGAGGAATATGAGCAATATAAAAATACATGATTTTTATATCTAAGCAGTGTGGACATTGTAATTAAAGAGTAAGTAAGAAAAACTGAGAAGGGCTTTCAGAGATTAAAGGGTTATTCCCATCTCAGACAATGAGGGCATATCACTAGGATATGTCCCCATTGTCTGATGGGTGCGGGTCCCACCTCTGGAACCCACACCTATATCAAGAGCGGAGCGGGGAAATGAACGGAGGGCACATGCGCAGCCGCCCTCCATTTATTTCTATGGGGCCGCCGAAAATAGCCGAGGCTATTTCCATCAGCTACATAGAAATGAATGGGACCGGTGGCCGCGTATGCGCGGTGCGCTCCCATTCATTTCTATGGGAGCAGTGGGGAGCTGCGCCTGGTGGTGGCTGGACTCCGGGATCCTCCAGACACAGCTCTCCCCGCTCCGTTCTCATTATATATGTGCAGGTCCCAGAGGTGGGGCCCGCCCCTATCAGACATTTAATGATGTTTGTGACCTAGCCTCATTAAAGAAGCTGATGACGAGAGCGGGGGGAGGGTGCTCAGGTAATCTGAGAATCTGGCAGTCATTTTAGACACATGAAAGGGGAACTGAGGATTGGCTGAACTGCAGATTGGCAAAAAAAATAAAATTTATATATATATATATACAGGACAGACCAAAAGTTTGGACACACCTTCTCATATTTACAGTATTAGAGTGAAAGGATACGTTTTTTTTGGGAAAACTGTTCAACTGAATGGAGGCTCCAGGACCTGTTGTGCCACCTCTAGCCTGGATACAAGATGAGATACGGCTGGGAGGTATACAGGTTCTGTATGGTATCCTGTATCACATTTGCACACAGATTTTGTAGCTGGGCCTGTAGATTCTGCACACTCATAGGTTGCTGAAGTTGGCGCCCCAGCTGGTCCCATAAATGCTCAATTGGTGATAAATATGACAACTAGGCAGGTCAAGGAAGTGTTGCAATCTGGAGGAGACATTCCTGGAAAACCCTTGCTATGGGTAAGCACTAGGGTTAGGGGCCGTTCAGACGGCCATGGTATTGTGGATCTGCAGAAATGCACCTCCGCAATACCACAAATGTGGGAGCAGCTCGTGCTTTTCAGGGAATCAAGTAATCCTTTCTACTGGTGGTCTGTCTCGGCCATTCAGAGCCTGTTCACTGTACATGTATGCCGTCATATCACCACTGCTCCCAATACCTCCTAATAGCTAGGTCAGAATGACTTAGATAGTGAGCAGTTAATCAAAATGACCATCCTGCTTTTCTAAGTCCAATGATGCATTCTCACCCAAAGTCTGTCAAGTAGGCAAAATGTCTGAGTGCATCATAGGCATGTCTAGCAGGCAATAATCTCTCACCAAGAGGTACACTACCAAAAAGTGACCTCTGAGAGTCTTTTTTTATATGGCAGAAAGGAAAGCACTTTTACATCCTCTTGTGGCAAGCCCCAGTGTCTAATCAGGCCACACCTGTAATCATTTACATATCTGCCTGAGACATAACTGCATGCTGAGCTTTGTATCTTTCTAGCTGCATTTTTTGTCAGTACATTTTTTGTCAGTGTGCAGTACATTTTGCATGTACAGTGATATTTACAGTAAACCTAAGTTTTCCTTCAAGAAAAATACATAGGGGGTGATTTATCCTACTGGTGTAAAATAGAACTGGCTTAGTTGCCCATAGCAACCAATCAGATTCCGCCTTTCATTTTCCAAAGGAGCTGTGAAAGGTGGAGTCTGATTGGTTGCTATGGGCAACTAAGCCAGTTCTACTTTACACCAGTTTAATAAATCTCCTCCATAATTTTTTGGTTAGCTCTTTCTTTGGGCCCCGTATTTTGGACAAATCCTTAGAAAAATGATAAATGTATGATTGTAAATAACAGATCTGCTTCGTCCTTACTTATGATGTTCAAGTGATCTACAATAGCTCAGATTGTATATTCTTTTTATTATAAATTTGCTGGTGGCACCTAATGTAAAGAGGTAGGAGAGTCAGAAATTGGACATTGTGCACTGTAATTGAACATGTAGTTTGAAAAACATAACTTTCACTTATATTTGACAATTCCTATCTTTTCTACAATATACTTTTCACCCATTGCATACCTTCACATGTTGCATGCTCTAAAATATAAATGAGACTTCAACTATACAATACAGAATTTAAAAATGTTTTCCAACACATCAAGATTTGGTGGAATCACTCAGAATGACTAAAAAGCATAAAACGAGTCCTCGACGCTGCTTTTCCGGCTCTCTCTATTTCCTGCTCTGGCCTGGACACAAAAGAAATGCCTGCTCTGCCAATCACTGACTGACTAAGACATGTCACCACTGCGACCAGTGATTGGCGGAGAGGGTATTTCCAGGCATTTCCTGTGTGTTGAGTTGGAAGCAGCAAGTAGCAGGAACCCAAGCAGCGGCAAGAGATTGGTGAAGATAAACTCCTTTAAGAATTGTTTGTGAGGCATGCTGGTTAGCATTTAAGGTGTTATTTATGTAGTTATGGGTAAGGGAATTATATTTTGTAAAATGGCACATGGTTCTTGATAAAGGTTTCTAAATCTGTGAATTAGACCCAAACTCTTTCCCAGGCTTGACCTTGACTTAATAGACATAACTTAAATAACTTAACTTTTTAATTTTTTGTTGTTGATGTCAAATGAGGACTTGTTTTTTGTGGGACAAGTTGTAGATTTTAATGGCACTATTTTGAGGTACACATAACTTACTGGTTAACTTTTATTAACTCTGAGTTTTTACATTATAAATTTTGTGGCGTTCATTTTCCGACATAAATAACATGATAACTTTATTCTCTGGGTCATTACGATTACAGTGATACCAATAGTTTTTTTTAAGTTTTAGTACTTTTGCACAATACAACCCTTTCAAAAAAAAAAAAAAAAAAGAAGAAAATGTTTTAGCATCTCCGCATCCCAAGACCGATACATTTTTAAAATATTTTATTTCTGTTGAACTGTGTGAGGACTTGATTCTTTTGCGGGATGACTTGTAATTTTCATTGGTATCATTTTGGGGTACAGAACACAAAGTTTATCGTGCAGGATACATTGTGTGATAATTGTGTAGTGCAGGTTGTTATGGACGCAATGAGTGCAGGTATGTGGAGTGGTTTTCATTTTTGCTTTTTTTGTATTGAAAATCTTTTTTTTTTTTACAATGGAAAAAAGGTGTATTTTTTAAGTTGGAGATTTTTTTTTTCAATTTAATAAAACTTTTAACTTTTTAAACCCATTTACTAGTCCCACAAACTTCAACATGCAATCTTCTGATCATTTCTATAATAAAACAAATAAGCAATCTATAGCGGTCTGAAGCTGATGCAGCAAATTTATTATAGTTCATGGTGAAACAACATGTGACATTTCAGTCCAGAAGTAACCTTTTTCAAACACTAAAGAGAATAGTGAAAAAAAGGTACACATAAGTATGTAATACAAATGCAGAGTGAGAATTAATTGATTAAACGGCCAAAATCAGTGCTTCTGTTGATCTGGGCCATTAGAGCATATGAGAGCCAAGCCCCTGTGCTCCACTGCATGAGAGACCTGTGGCACACTTATTCTAAGTGGCCTAAAATAAAGCCCATTAAAGGGAGTTTTTCACCTGTTTTTCACCTATATAACTAACAGCAGTGCCCCACAGAAGATTGCAGACACATCTCAGACATAACTGTGTGAACTGTGTGTCTGTATTACATGTCCAGAAAAAGCACTTGAGAAATATTGAAACTAAAAACAGCTTTCTGTCCCGACTCTGGGAACATTATATCCGATTCTGGATATAATGCTGTGGTATGTTTTGGTATCACTTGAAAGCTTGGAATGCCAGCTTTCAAAGAAGGTCAGAACCATTTTTCTATCTGCTACCAATCCCAAGATACGAGCAGCTAAAGCAGCCCTCCCCTCTTTAGTCTGGTTTGCTTTGGGTACTTGCAGCAGCAGAGCTGGCACTTGGGAGCTGTTTTCCTGCAGAATAAAAGTGCTTTTACTGGACATGGAATAAAGACACAAAGTGCACACAGGTATGTCTGGGATGTGTCTGCAATCTTCTGTGGGGCAGGGGTCTTAGTTATCCTGGTAAAAAACAGGTGAAAGACTCCCTTTAATGACCTCCATAAAAGCTCCGTTCCTTTCTGTGGCCCAGCCCTCACTGCTTTAACATTTTACCTTATCAAGTCTCAAGGCTTGGTAAAGTTGGGCTTTTGACACTTGCAAAGGGTTTCACTAGTGAGACAGTTCTCTCTCTCTCTCTGGGAGATACCTCTTTGTAGAATTCCTAATTCCTAAGTATTAAATATTATATACTAGAAGTTAACCTTTAAGAAAAATGCATATTTTTTTTTCAATATCTTATTTCTGGCGACTGTATCCTGATAGTAAATGGGTTAATCCTCCACCTGACAATAGAGTTTAAATAAAGACATTCCTTCCGTCTATTGCCCCACCCACCCCTCTTAACAAAAGCTGGAAGGAGACAGTGGTCGAGCATTCCTTCTTTAATCATAGATACATTTCAAACACAAGTTCCATGTCTTAACGGCACCGGTAAGACAGCTGCAGAGCAGCAAATCCTCATACCCAGCAGCACAGTGTACACAGCACCGCCAGCTTTGATGTTATTTCCAGTAACATGTACATCCACTCCCTAGGAGACGGCTGGTAATAGGAGAGCACACCCAGCAAAGAAAGGAAATCATTCTAAAGTCTTCTCCACAAAAAGATAAAAACAAGACAAGAAGCAGCTTGCCGAGTCCTCTTTACATCGTGTCTCTATAGAATCTGTCAATCATAAATGTGAGGGGAGACAATTCTCAGCTGTGAATATGCTTGACACTTGTAACCTGGGGCCCAGTGGCTCAGCCCTAGGATTCCACTGCTTACCAAAGTTATACACGATATACTTTTATAAATCATGTACATACATGTTATAGACAACTTGTATATAATACACTGAAATCATTGTATACTTGCTGATAGAATGAAAACATACTAACTCTTCCAGAATGCCCAGGAGGCTCCCAGTAAAAGGAAGTTCTGGCAAATCTCCCGGGTTCTGCATGAAGAACTGCTCTACCTGCATGAGCTCCGGTGGTATTGGGCATCAACATGTATGCGAATGCTGCAAAGTTTACAATGGAAAAGCAGTTTTTTTTCCTATTGCCCCAGAAAGAGTTAATAAAAGTTGATCAGTAAGTTATGTGTACCCCAAAATGGTGCCATTAAAATCTACAACTTGTCCCTCAAAAAACATTGGCTCCATCTGGCTCTTGGAAAGCGACAATTAAAAAATGAAAAAAAATTACTTGAGTCTCTAAGACTCAAATGCATATGGGGAAGGGGTTAAATTAGAGTTGCATATCCTCTAATATGCTATGTCATAACAGGACACAACACCAACCCCTTTTCTCATCCTTATATTTTATTACAGTTTTCCAAGGTAAATTGGTGTGGGGGGGGGGGGGGGGGCTGACAATACTAGGGCGATAGAACCCCAAATAATGCTCATTTAAAATGGCCACATAGTAGTCTTATCTGAGGCAAGCGGTACCACATAGTTTACACTTATGAGTTAAAAGGAGTTCTCCGGGAATCAAGACAATGAAAATACTTAAATATTACTTCATTATAAATATATTCCCAAATACATTTCATTAGTTATAATGTCTTGTGTTTGTCTAGAGAGAAATCATTAGGAGAAACAAAATGGCCTCCATCCTATTAGTACACACAAAACCTGTCCTAATCACACAGGAGGGCAAGTTACTTCACAACACTGAGGTAAAGAGCTGCCTCATCCTCCTCTCTGCTCTACTTGTCCAGGATTATGATCCTGAATACAGTTTAATATGATCTTTAGCTGAATCTCTGTAGGAATGGAGTTTATGAGGAGACATAAAGTACAGAGAGGTGGTGGTGGTGGTGATGAGCAGCAGCACTTGTATGCAGTCTCCATTACCACAGTCTGTCCTGTCCATCCTCTGTGTACTCCTAATGAACTCCATTCCTACAGAGATTCAGCTGAAGATCATATTAAAGTGTATTCAGGATCATAATCCCTGACAAGTAGAGCAGAGAGGAGGATGAGGCAGCTCTTTACCTCAGTGTTGTGAAGTAACTTGTCCTCCTGTGTGATTAGGACGGGTTTTGTGTGGACTAATAGGACAGCGGCCATTTTATTTCTCCTAATAATTTCTCCCTAGACAAAACGAACCATTATAACTAATGAAAGGTATATGGGGATATATTTATAATGAGGTTATTAGGTATTTTCATTTTCTTAATTCCTGGAGAACCTCTTTAAGAAAAATTAACACAGTGAAAGTTATGGAGTTATGTGACCCGGAAAGGTAAGCTTTTACGTTCTACACTTGAGCTCATACGTAACAAAATACCCACAATCAGACACATACATAACTAAGGCTAGTTTCACACTTGCACTAGCAGGGTCCGGCTTGCTGTTCCAGCGGGGGAACAGCCTGCTGGATCTGTACTACCGCTAACCCATGTGTGCCACTGGAAGTCAGCTCCGGTCCCATTCACTATAATGGGGACAGGCCGGAGGTCCGTCCGCAGTACAGCAAACATGCCGAGAGGGGGCTGGAATAAAACTACAGCATGGTGCAGTTTTTGCCAGGCCGCCTCTCAGCATGTTTGCCATGCTGCGGCCACACCTCCGGCCTGTCCCCATTATAGTGAATGGGGCTGGAGTGGACATCTGGCGGCACATGGGGCTAGCAGTAGTACAGATCCAGCAGGCTGTTCCCCTGCCGGACCCTGCTAGTGCAATTGTGAAAGTAGCCTAACTCAATGAAGGGGTCATTGGTGATTGCTGTATTTGGAAAGAAAATGCTTTGCATTGTTGGAAACTATTTTGGTAACAAAGGTAGCTCCTAGTTTTAAAAATAAAATGTTTCTATTCCCCGTAATGGATTTCTTTGAGCAAAATTATGATTATAGTGATAACATGGAAAACATAAGTAATCATGTGGCATATACAGTATTTTCCTGCAGTGAACCAGGGCTCTGGGGTTATGGCTTTCAATCCAGTCATCTAAGTTGATTTTGATCACGATGTATACATGTTGATAGCTAAATTGGCTTCCAATAATATTGGCTTTGGTGTCACATGGACTCCTGGGAGTCGAATAGCTCTGTGGAATATGTACAGTAAGTGTATGTGAAAAACAAAATCCATACACACACACACACACACACACACACACACACACATAACCATATTGATTATTATTTATTTTCAGATTGTAGGAAGAAATATTTTTTTATACCATCTGTGTTCCCAAAGCTGATCACACTCTTGAGTTTACTATTGGCCGCAAAAACCTAATTCTTCATTAACTCTTCATATAAAGATCCAAATATCAACATGCAAATGAACTGGCAAATCGTTATTTTTTTAAAGCGAAAAAACAGGATATATACTGGCATAAAGTGGAAAATGATTGGTTGTTTTTGGGCAATTATACCAACCTCTTCAGCCAATGACTGGCCAAAAAAATCTGTTGCAATTTCCGCATTTTAATATTATAATTTTGTCAGTCAGGATTCCCAGTGCCCCATTACTCTTAATAGATTTTTAGTAGTAGAGATGAGTAAATTTCTTGAAATTCATTTCAGGTCCAAATCTAACAAATCAGTCGAAAAATTAAATTTGGGATTCTACCCCAATCAAAAGGGCACCAATTGACCTGAAAATTGGTGTATGACACTCTGAGGTCTCCTAGGACTCATTTGTTTTCTTGTTTTTTACATGATTTACATTGTTAAACAGCCTATTTAAAAACACACAGAGCCATTGGATTTATGCTTTTTAAAATGAAAAAATGTTCCCAACATGATCCCTTATTGGGGCAGATGCTTGCCTGTGTTTATTTCCCCCCCACAAACAGTAGTATCAGAAGAAGCAGTAATTTGTTCTGAACAAGTGTCTAAAAACTATGTCTTAATGGGACAAATGCCTGCCTGTATTCATACACACACAGTGGTATCAGAAGAAGCAGTGGATTGTTATTAACAAGCAGTCCACAAATTATGCCTTAAGGGGTTTATACACACACTAGTATTGGAAGCAGTAATTTGTTCTGAACAAGCATCCAAAATTCTACCTTTTTTGTGACCATCGGTACAGTGTGAATGAGAACCTCACGGACAAGGCAGTAGATATGTGGCAATGTTGGGGTAGTAGTAGTGGAAGCAGCAGGCAGCAGAAGCAATAAATACTACGAACATGATGGCAGGCAGACAGCAGCAGTGGCATGACTGGGCCAGAGATAAATAGCGACCAGTACCAGGTTGGCATGTTTTCAGCATGCACTAATGGTATAAGTGGCATCATCAGTTCCTGAGCTGACCACAAAAGAAGCAGATGTGGCCCTGGCAGTTTTCTTGTATGTTTTGGCCATAAGTTACCTCTGCTCTTTATTGCTGCTGCTTCCACCACCATCCTCCTCTGATGTTACCTCCTCCTAAGCACCCCAATCTGGTTACCAGGTCCTGTCCAACATACAATCATCGTCATAGTCCCCACCTTCTCTGCCACTTTTATCAGACTATAATATGTTATTATGGGCTCTTTGGCCCTCCTCATGATTCCTTGCTCTTTATTTGCCTCAAGTGCCACTGTTGCCATGGCTACCAGTGCCCCCCACTCCCTTTACGTGACTTCAAGTGCCACTACTACTTCCAAGACCACCAGCACAGCTATGTATTTGAGTCATCAGGTCCTCTGTGTCTGCCTGAATCCTCACCTCATTGCAGTCCAAATGCTGACTATTCTCACACAACTCAGCAATGGGAAGACTATATTGAGTATCTTCCATAGCACATGGAATGTTGTTGCCTCTTTTTAGGAAAAAAAGAAGGAACCCTACTAGGTTGGGGCAGTGAAGACAGAGATGATGCAAATTAAAGGTTTCTTGGGGCCACAGTGAGCAGCAGGAAGAATGCTATTGGCTTAAAGCCACAGTGTTATACTCAGAGGTAGCCTTGACATCATTTTGCTGTGACTGAGAGGATAAGTGAGCCATCTAGTCAACAATGTCATCCTCTTTGTCCTCAATAATAATCTGTTGCCTACTGCTACTACCACTGGCCAAATGGCTGGTACCGACTGTACTGCATTCTTGCAGATGACGAAGCATAGGCCTTTTATTTTCCACTCTATCGCTTACCAGGTATTTATTATAAAGCCTTGACAATGGCAAGTCACAGTTTGGTACACTGATCATTAATTGATGAAAATTTGCAACACGTTTTTGGAAAAAAATACAAGCCCAATTGGACATCCCCTGGCTGTGACCACATTATACACTGGCATTGACACACTAAAATTCAATTAATTGCATACTTATAAATGATAGAAAAATTGCAACAGGTTCTTTGGCAACAAATAAAAGCCCAATTTAATGCTGAGAACACACTATACACTCATATTGATGTAGTAAAATGTGCCTTATTGACGCACTAAAATAAGATTATCTGTACATTTATAAATGGTAGAAAAATTTCAACAGGTTTTTGGAAAGAAAAGGCACAATTGCTCAGCGTATGCAGCAAAATATATGCTGCTGGTGATGCTGGGAAATATGCGTATAAAACACAAAAACAAGTTTTTGGACAAAAATGTTAGCTCATGCACAGAAAAAAAGAGTACTGTTTCTTTAAAAACTCATGTATAGTGCAGTTCAACTATAAAACACACAGTACACTAACTGTCCCTAGGGTGTCCCTAATAATAAAATCTGACTTTCTACCTAGTAATTCAATCTTTCTAACTAAATATATCTTCTTCACAATCCCTTCACTGTCCCCGAAAGACCCTAAACTTGCTGGCTTGTGAGTCTAATTCTTGTCTTTCCGAGACAGGCAGACACATCCTGGCTGAGCTAACAATGGTGTCTGTGCTTCACAGCCAGTATAGAGCCTGACAGACCAGCCAATATTTTCCCCTCTGATTGGCTGTCAGGCTGATCTGACTGCAAAGCATTTTGAGCAAGCCCAAGGGGGCCCTTCCCAGGGTTATGTGATCCTCTGTTTTCATCTTCCATTCCTTGTTTCTCTCTCTAGTGTACTGAATTTTAAAAGTAAAATGGCTGGAGCTGTTTTGAGCAATTCATCCAAAGTGAATTGACAAAACTTTAGATATGTTTGGAAGAAGATTTTTTGTGAAATTTGTGATGATTCGTATTCTTTTAGAATTGATTTGTTCATCTCTAATTGCTAGGTAAGTGGACATCCCCTGCATCATTGAGGGATCCAAATTTCCCAAGGGTCGTATCTATAATCTCTCGACCCCAGAGCGTCAGTCCATGAGTGAGTACCTTAGAGAGAGTCTGGCCAAGGGTCATATCCGGCCTTCAGTTTCTCCTATGGGGGCTGGTTTCTTCTTTGTCAGTAAGAAGGATGGAGGTTTGAGACCTTGCATAGATTATAGGGAACTAAACAAGATCACGGTTAAGAACAGGTGTCCGTTACCTCTTATTCCAGACTTGCTGAACCAGGTCCAAGGAGCCTGATGGTTCTCTAAGCTGGATTTAAAAGGGGCCTATAATCTGATCAGAATCAGAAAGGGGGATGAGTGGAAGACAGGCTTCAATACCCCAGAGGGTCACTATGAATATTTAGTGATGCCTTTCGGGCTAAGCAATGCACCTGCTGTCTTCCAAAATTTCGTGAATGATATCTTCAGGCCTTTTAATGGGAGGTTTATGATGGTTTACATTGATGATATCCTCATTTTTTCCGCTGACTGGGAGTCTCATGTTTCTCACACTAGGCAGGTGCTGCAAGTGTTACGTGAGAACAAATTATTTGTTAAAGGGGAGAAATGTATTTTTGGTGTTCATGAGGTGGGTTTTTTAGGATATATCCTTACCCGTTGTTCTTTTAAAATTGACCCAACTAAGGTGCAAGCCATTCTGGATTGGGTGTGTCCTTCTTCCCTAAAGGCGCTCCAACGTTTTCTGGGGTTTGCTAACTTCTACCGTAAATTTATAAAGAATTTTTCGGTAGTGGTCAAACCAATTATGGATCTAACTCGCAAAGGAGCTGATCTGGTCAATTGGTCCCCAGTGGCTATAGAGGCGTTTGAGTCTCTCAAGAGGTGTTTCATTAATGGCGACGCTTGCAGGAGGATCCGACGTGCTCTGTCATCGCGCGTCCGATGTCCTCCCTGCCCCCTAGAGACGAGCAAGGCGGGGTCTGTGAACGCTGGCTGCTTTGCCAGTGTTCAATATATTTTGATATTTGTTTATTTATTTATTAACTCTGTATACGGGTCATGTGGCGCTGACCACGCCACATGACCAATTAGGAATTACTTTGAGCGCTTGTCACGTTGGCCAGCGCTCATTATGCAAATCAGGTCATGTGACGCTGGCCACGTCACATGACCTATCTGGTGGGCTATTTAAACTGGCAACCTGTGGTTACAGATTGCCTGTGATTAGTCTCTGAAAGCAGTCCTGTGCGTTTGACCCTTGTGATTTGACTTGTGTATTTTGGATCTTTGGCTACGGACTTCGGACTTCGCTTTTGCTCTCTCCTTTGGTACGACTTTAGCTTGCTGACTATTCTATTATTGTGTTTGTTCTGTCTGTGTTCATCTTTCCCCATGTTCCCCTCCCCCTGCCCTGTGCACTTATTCAGGTTAGGGACTGTCGTCCAGTTACGGTTCTGCCGATTAGGGCTTACACTGTAAGTAGGCAGGGACGGTGGTCGGGGTTCCAGACAGGGCTCACTATCCCCTCTCTCCCTTATACGTGACACTAAGATTATCATGTGGAACATACCAAAAGGCTTTATTAAGTGCAACCTATTCACTCCTTAATGATACAGAACATCATGCCATGTCAATACCATGTCAAATGAGCACAAATTTTTATTTTTTACTGAAAAGTAAGGTAAGGAATGGAACGACCTATCAACTTTTCTCAGGCTCATATGCTAACACTGATATCCTGGATTCTATCCCATGTAAAATATTCCTGCAGATTAAGAAGGGTACAAGTGTGTCAGGACAAGACTCTGTAAATAAGTACGGCATCATTTCTTGATGCACCACTCTTGAACTATATAAAGGCATTTTCGAGATGCCTGTAATTCAAAAGCACTGATGCTGTGAAGTGATCGTTGACATTCTGTGCTAGTGAAGGCTTACATTCTGTCAAAGGGTCTTAAGGTTCTCTTGGCAGAGTCTTAGGTCATTGACTGAAGTGCCCACTTCACAGACAACTTCTTGGGCCACCCTTTCTCACACTTGTGTACTTCTAACAATAACTTTGAAATGGAAGAATGAGCCACTTTACTATTCCACTATTCCTGGAGTTGATATCACAATAATGGTAATATTTCCTTAGAAACACAACTTTAGGTATATAGATTATTCTGCAGTTATCCTCATTTTCGTAATAATGTGATATTAGACCAATCAGTAAAATATGGTCTTGATCGTCTTTGTGTATATTGTAAATTTGATGCATGGAATTTGGAGCCCAATGTCATAAAACTGTGTTAGGCAGCTAAATGTTATGTAATGTATGAATATGTTACAATGCTGTTGCAAGCCAAAATCCGATTGGCTCAGGTTAAACTGGGTCATAGAGTCTAAGGAACTATGCATTTTTCACCTTATGCCCCCTCCTCATAAGGAGTGATGGACTTTCCCACAGGGAACCTCTAGGTTATGCTCAACCAGAGTAGTCTCAGATGAAAAACAGTGATGTAGGAGAGGCTAAAAAGTAGTCCACAGTCAGGCAGAGGTTGGCAACAGGTAGACAACAGGATAATCAGGGGCATAAAGAGAAGTCTAGAATGAGCCAAGAACAATAAAACAACAAGATCCAAGAACATGGAGAGATATGTCTAACCTGATGCATATACCAAGTCCCTTTCATTTTTGCCATACAGAAAGATGACATCCCAGTTGACTTAATTTGCTCAGGAACCTTAAGCTGCTCCACGTATGGTTTGATTGAAAAGGCATTAGAGAACAGACTTATGGTCTGTCAGCTAAGGACAAAGGGTTTAGAGTTTCTGAAACATATATGTTTAGGGTTAAAGTGGGTTTCCAGGCTTCTGGTACTGATTACAGATCTTCAGGATAGGTCATCTATATCATATCAGTGACACCCCGTGCCCCCACTGATCAGCTGTTCCCTGCAGTCTACGGTGCTGGAACTAGCACTTTGAATGGAAAAAGAAACACTGCTCCATTCATAGTGTAATGGTTGAGCATCGTTACTGCAACTCTGCTCCTATTCACTTCAAAGGGAAATGAGCTGCAGTAACCCAGCATGGCCACTACACTTTGAATGGAGCTGCACTTCTTGCTCCATTCAAAAGCTAGTAACGATGCCGGAGGCTGCAGAGAACAGCTCTTTGGTGGGATGCGGGGTGTTGGACCCACACCTATCAACTTTTAATGAGATCCTGAGTATCAGGAGCCTAGATAACATTTTTAACATTTTATGATGGCCATATCCATTGTTCTGTACCTTAGTTTCACACAATGCCAGTCAGTTTGGTCGTTTTACACATTGCCTAAAACAAACTTGGTAATCTACAGAATTGTGTACAGATTACATAAAAATTTATGCTCGAAACAGTATATGCAAAGAATATACAAAGAATAAATCTAAAGCTGTTTATGTAGAATACAAATACATCCTACATATAGATAAGCTTTTAACACATGGGCAGGGTATAAGATATTCTTGATCCAAATCATTTGTTGTTCATCGTTTGCTCTTTTATATACTTCTTATAAAAAGTGTTCATTTCATGTCAAAGGACATATTACACCCAGCTGTCTATGTCCTCCCACGATGCCTGCCTCCAGGAATGCACAGATGGGAGTGTTTACTCTGGTCAGGGATGTAGACCCATGTGCTGCTGGCTCCATACTGACACCACACTCTAGCTCTTGAAGAATTAATGAGGATGGAGTGAGCAATTATAAATGAACAGATGAGCCGATGGGAGTTATAGAACTGTTTATATGATAGTAGAATAAGAGAGATGAAGGAGGTAGATATCAGATATGTAAGTTGTTGCCATTCATCTTCTACTTGGAGAATGATGTGTCCCGTGTCATGCATGTCAACATCAAAGAGATAGATGGGAAGGTTAAAACAAGTGAAGAAAGATGAATGACCTCATGAGAATAACGAGGATACCTTTAAATGAATCTTCTAATCAAATAACAAGCAAGAGACCAATTATTTCTTGTTAATAGTAAATATGTATTAATTAGCTACTTGTATTCAAAATGTCAAAGGACAAAGGCTCCAGCACATACATTCTTCAAGGCTGGCTCAGTTGCAGATTTGCGATTACTGATGGGAAGTTCAGAAAATATCTGTCCCATAAACATATCAACTAGTAAACTGCTTTTATAACTTTCTGATACTTTAATAAGAAAGAGAGTCTATTAGCGGAGGAGAGATAACTTCCATCATCTGCTATATCAGCCATAACCAGCATAGTTTTGAATTTTGCAAAAAAAAAAAAATTTGTATCTATATGTGACCATTTTTTTTCTCGGTCTTTACCTTTTCATAGCCTTATAAAGATAACAGTTTTTGCTAATAGTTAATCTGCTTTACTCCGATGACAATCCAATGAAAGCTGCGAATGAACAGCAGTTACAGCAAATAGGAGTTCCTTCACACATGATATTTGTAGTGTTATTTGGCTTAAAAATGGCTCATGTCATCAAGGTTTACTGTGTACTTTTTGCATTGTTTTAGTACCTGACTTTAAGGAGTTTTTGGTATCTGATCTTTTTTTTAGAGATTTAGAGGAAAGTATGCCCCCCCTGTAATGTAGTGTGGTTAAAAAAAAACAAAAATATTATGTGAGGTTTTTTGTTTTGAATCAGCAAAACAAAAAAAGTCTTTATTTTGCTCACTTATATAGCCCTGACATATTCCCCAGCACTTTACAGACATTATAGTTGCCAGTGTGTAAATAAAAAATTTCAATTGAAAGATCTGCAAACTGTAGTGTGGAAACGCAAACACTTGGTAGTCTGTCAATTAAACCCATCTAGACTTTGGTGCCCCATCTTTATAAGATATGACTACACATACAATTTTTATCGCAGTATCGAGGACTCATTACATATATACACGTGTTGCTTTTTTAAAGACCAGCAGCTAACAGTTGTGTGAGGAATAACTCGGCAAATTGTATGCATTATTGAAGCATGGAAAGGAACCCCCTAGACAAAAGCAAGTCCTTATTAGTATCTAACAGATGATTTTTTTGCACATATTATACAATACTATGATCTTTGCCATATATTTACAGTTTTAGTAAAACCATGCAACAGACCTTGTCATTTCAGAGTGACAAGGTCTGTGAGTACTTTCATGGCAAGGTTAAAAGACTCTGTTGACTTCTCTTTAGCTACTGTACATTTCAATACATATTACTGTTTGAAAGTAGTTTAACAGCAAATCTCTCTGTCATCATTTGTCATGTACTGTACTTCTAAAAGTTTCAAAATCACAAGAACAACTGTTGCAACATGTCTCTTTGGTTTATGATAGTGGACTGGAACACGTTTACAGATAAAGTTCATTAGAAAAACAAATTATGAAAGTATGAATAACTTTTAGAGTCCTCTTAGTAGCCTATACGTTCATTGAGGTAGATTTATTAAACCTTTTACATCACTTCTGTGACATAAAAAAGTCACAATTATGGCAAAAGAGGGTTGGGCTTATTTGGAAGGAACATAGCTCCAGCGGCTTGACGGATTTAATATAATTTACACTAAGAACTGATGTTAATTATGGCTCAAATGTACGCCATAAGTGCATTTCGCTCCATTGCACAGAGGGTCAAGTGCTTGATAAATCTCCTCCATTATTTTCTATATAATAACTGGACAGCCTTGAAGAAATGTTTAAAATGACAGATTATCCAATATTCTAGATTATTGGAGAATAAAATATAAAATTTATTAACATGGTAAAATATGCTCTCAGATCATTCAAATCATCCTAAAATCTCAGATCCCTCTAATATATTATTTGGTTGTCTGGCCACATTCTGGTAGGTGAAACCATGAGACCTGTCCTTTCCCTATAATGGGTTTTGTACCCTGTACGGTTGTCTATTATATATTGAATTCTGTTCCTCTGTGGTCTAATTGGTACATGCAAATCTTGTTAAAATGGTGTGCCACTCAAGAACAATTCAGGAAATTAATAGTGCAAGTCAAATTGTAGACTCAAATTTAGTGTTGAGTAAAGCAAAGCATTTGAGGTGGAATTCAGTCCAAAGTTTAGGAAAAGTTTGATTCTCAGCAAATCCAAATTTCCCTGCACTTTGTGGTAACAAATCAGGTTTTCTTAATAATAGGGGCTGCATTTGTTACCAAGGGAAACTAAGTGTTGAGGAGACAAGCCTGGGAACGCGTGATCACCCATAATGCCGTGCAGCCTGCCAATCTGCAGATAGCCATCCCCTGAGATGTCACAGCCCTATAAAACCCTCATGCCACGTGGTCTACGTCATTGTTCTATGAGCTGAATATATGAAGAGATGTGGCAAGCGCTAAAGCGCTAGGGATAGTGTTACTGAAAACCATTAATAGAAGGCTATTGGAAAGGAGAGTGTAGGGAGAGCGCAGGTAGACTGTCAGTTATTTATTGCTACATTTACTTATTCCTACATCAGCCACAAATGTAATTCAATGCTAATAAGATGGAAGCCTTTATTATTCCACTGCCAGCGTGCCAACCAATACCATCCAGTCTGCACCCCTTAGGGGGGCCAGGTCTTAATGATGACCATCCTCATCTTTTGCTGGCTTTACTTCTTCCAAATCACCATTCAACTCTCCATGTCCTAGAAAGTCAGCAAGATGCAGAGAATGGAGGAGCTGGAGGTTCCTGATGACATATTCTCATCGATATTAGATCATGTAGGGCCCCCTCTGTGGCCCTCAGAAAGCGCAGCATACCATTTCTGACAAATCAGCCTTAAAGGGGTTTTCCAGGAGTAGTATATTGATGACCTAACCTCTTATCTGGAGGTCCAAACCCAGCACTGCTACTGCAATGCAGCCTCCTCCTAGCATAGCAAGCACAGTGCCGTACATTGTATAGTGGCTATGTGTGGTATTGCAGCCCAGGCACATAGGCTCTTTGACCTATGAATGTGAGGTCACTGGTCTAGGAAGAGACTGCAGCACTGAGATGCACCTTAATGGGACACTGCTGCCTACTCTAACAGTTGATTGGTGGGGGTGCTGGGAGTCGGACTCCTGTTGATCAGACATTGATGATCTATCCTGGGAATAGGTCATCAATATTTTACTCCAGGAAAATCTCTTTAAACTCAGAATTAGGACTATTCTCACTAAACCCACATTTTGTATACACTGGGCCTCTAGGCTCACCCCATATTGCGATTTCTCTGCATGTGTCATTACCTTCTCTTCTTCACCTTCTTTTCTGAATATAAAAACATTTTTTGCTGTTTGAGATTCACACTCAGAATTGTAATGAATGGATCTGCAGCTGCTTGTCACAGCCTTCAGATTAATGTACGCTTGATGAGGCTGGGCGTGCCATTCCACCCACTCTTGTTCTGTCCTAATGATGTTTTTTTCCATTACTTACTTTGCCAACAGCACCTTAGACACAATGACATATGAAACATGAGTATTCTGACAGTAGTTAGCGCTGCCAGGTCAGCTTTTGCAGGGTATTTCACAAGCATCTACAATCATCTTTTTTATTGCTTTATCTTGAATGGTGCAATGACAGGAAATTATCACAAAAATTAAAGATCCACAAAATTCTGTATTTCTCTAACTTTCATTACATCTACACTACGGGTCAAAAGTTTTAGGGCACCTGGATTTTTTCCAGTTTTTATTGAAATTTGAAAATTCAAATTCACTTTGAAATGAAAGCATAGAACAAATAAGATAAAAATAAATCATGGAAAGGTTTTGTTTGACAAAATTGAATATTGATTTTTGACTCATCAAAGTAGCTACCTGTTGCAGAAATAACTGCTGCACAATCGAGACATTCTTTCTACAATGGAATTCAGATTGTTCAGAAAGTTCTTCCCAACATTGTTATAAATGTTCCCACAAATGTGCCGCACTTGAAGGTTACTTTGCTTTCACCCTTCTGTCCATGTCTGAATCAGGTTGAGGCCTGGAAACTGTGCAAGCCATTCCATTCTTTGAAGACTATCACCTTGTTCTTGTCTTCTAAGGTAGTTGTGACATAACCTAGAAGTATGGTTTTGCTGTTATATAAATCCCTGACCAATTAGGCATAGACCAAAGGGTCATAAAGGTTCAAAATACTATGATTGCCAACTCTGGATCCAACAAAAGAGCCCCAGACAATCACGCTTCCTCCCTCATGTTTGACAGCTGGTGTCATACAATGAGGAGCCATCCAATGGCCGATTTGCTGTTTTTTTAATTGCTTCTCTTACCCCCAAAAAATTAATAAAATGTGCTAAAAAAGTCACACACTCCAAAATGGTATCAATAAAAAAGATTGTCCTGCAAAAAATGAGCCCCTATACAGCTCAGTAGATATAACTATAAAAAAGTTATGGCGGTCAGAATATGATGATGTAAAACATTTTTTTAATTCAAAGTTTACATTTATTTTTACACTATTTAGACATAAAAACCTATACATATGAGGTAATGTTGTAATTGTACTGACCCAGTACATGCAGTGGGAACAAAACCAGTAAAACGGTGGAGAATTGAGTTTTTTCCCAATTTCACCTTATTTGGAATTTTTTTTTACCGCTTCCCACTACATTGTATGCCATAATTAATGGTGGCATTAGAAAGTGCAAAGAAAAAATACAATGCAACAGCACGCTGCAAACCAAATAAAGTACAATAATGCCATACTTTCTATCACTATGGCATTATTGTACTTTATTTGGTTCGCAGAGTGCATTTTTTTACATCATCATATTCTGACCCCCATAACTTTTTTGCATTGTATTTTTTTTCTTTGTGTTTCTAGCCATGGCAGCGGGCACCTGCGCATTGGGATATGCTGACTGACCCCCTTTTACTTTCACAGCTATGTGAAAAATATAAAAAAGTTATAACTCAAGGAAGTTAGGGAAGAAAAATGAAAACACAAAAATTAAAAAAAAACCCTGGTAGTGAAAGGGTTAAAGATGTTGTGCTGTGAGCCAGCGATCATGCAAACTGTTGACTAAAAATTTGTCTTTTTGTCTTCTTGATTTTGTTGTGGCCTTTTCCTGTCAGAGTTTCTGCCAGTTTCCAAGTGCCTTTTGATGGTAAAGGGAACTGTACTCACTGAATTTTCAGACAGGATAGGTCTGAAATTTATATTATTGTTGTGTTTCAGGTTAAAATGTTAAATTTTTTTATTTTTCTTTTGTTCCTTTTTACCACTTCATATTATTTGCTGAACTTGAACTTTAAATGTCAATAGTAACTGTAAATATTGATGTGTTTTAAAACTTTTGACCGGTAGTGTATAACATAATTTAATAAATTAACATTTTCTAGGAAAATTACCCCCTACCTGACTGCCCCACATAAATTCATATTGGTGGTCGGGCATTTAAAATTTGTGCCCTCTCATGAGCAAAGCGGGAGCCATAGCTGCGAAGTGCCTGCTGTTTTAATGTATGTGATTGAAGAATGTCGATTGCATACATTTAAATCCTCAGATGCCATGATCAAATGTGGCCACGACATCTGGTGAGCCACAGTGTGTGTGCAGCAGTCCTTCGTACTCAGGAGTGGCAGTGTAATCCCCATAGACTGTAATGCTAATGCACTGGAGTCTATCAGAAAAGCAATTTAACCCCTTCAAGACACAGACAGTTTTCACCTTAAGGACCAAGCTATATTTTTAAAATTTGAAATGTTTCACTTTATGTGGTAATAACTCTGGAACGCTTTTACTTATCTAAGCGATTCTGAGATTGTTTTCTCGTGACATATTGTACTTCATGTTAGTGGTAAATTTGAGTCAATATGTTTCACCTTTATTTATAAAAAAATTCCAAAATTTACAGAAAATTTTGAAAAATTCATAATTTTTGAAATTTGAATGTCTCTGTTTTTAAAGCAGATTGTGATACCTCATAAAATAGTTGTTACTGTACATTTCCCAGATGTCTACTTCATGTTGGCATCATTTTGTAAACATTTTATTTTTCAGGAAGTTAGAAGGCTTAGAATTTTAGAAGCAATTCTTAAATTTTTTAAGAAACTTTCCAAAACCCACTTTTCAAGGACCAGTTCAGTTATCAAGTCACTTTGTGGCGCTTACATAATAGAAACCACCCATAAATGACCCAATTTTAGAAACTACACCATCAAGTTAATCAAAACTGATTTTACAAACTTTGTTCATTTCACAAGAATGAAAGGAAAATGGAGGTGAAATTTCAAAAATTCACTTTTTTTTCAGATTTTACATTTTAATCTATTGTCCCTGTAACATAGCAAGGGTTAACAGCCAAAGAAAACTCAATATTTATTACCCTGATTCTGCAGTTTACAGAAACACCCCACATGTGGTGGTAAACTGCTGTAAGGGAACATGGCAGGGCGCAGAGGGAAAGGAGCTCCATATGGATTTTGGAGGGCAGATGTCGCTGGGATAATTTTAAGTTGCCATGTCACATTTGAAGACCCCCTGATGCACCCCTAGAGTAGAAACTCCCAAAAAGTGACCCCATTTTGTAAACTACAAGATGAGGTGACAGTTTTATTGGTACTATTTTGTGGTACATATGATTTTTGATTGCTCATTGTATTACACTTTTTGTGAGGCAAGGTAACAAAAAAATGGCTGTTGTGGCACAGTTTTTATTTTTTATTTTTTACTGAGTTCTCCTGATAGGATAGATCATGTGTTGCTTTTATAGAGCAGGTTGATACAGACGTAACAATACAAAATATGTATATTTTTTTCTGTTGTTTCAGTTCTACATAATAAAGGATTTTTCAAAACAAAAATTATGTTTTTGTGTCTTCATTTTCTAAAAGCTACATTTCTTTTATTTTTCTGCCGATCGTCTTGTGTAGAGGCTCATTTTTTGCGGAAAGAGTTGACGTTTTTATAGGTAGCATTTTTGGGTACATATGATTTTTTGATCACTCAATATTACACTTTATGTGGCAAAGTGACCAAAAAATGGTCGTTTTGGCAGAGTTTTTATTTAATCTTTTTTTAATGAAATTCACCTTAGGGGTTAGATCATGTGATATTTTTATAGAGCAGGTTATTACGGACGCAGCGATAACTAATATGTCTACTTTTTTAATGTATTTTAATTTTACAATAAAAACATTTTTTTTTAAAAAATAATCATGTTTTAGTATCTTCATTTTCCGAAAGCTATATTTTATTTTTATTTTTTAGGCAATTATCTTATGTAGGGGCTCATTTTTTGCGGGAAGAGAGGACGGTTTGATTGGTACCATTTTGGGATGTGTATGACTTTTTGATCGCTTTTTTTTGTGATGAAAGGTGACAAAAATGGCATTTTTTGCACCGTTTTTATTTTTATTTTTTTATGGTGTTCACCTTAGGGGTAAGTCATATAATATTTTTATAGAGGAAGTCCGTCCGTAATGGACGTGGAGATACCTAATATGTCTACTTTTTTACATTTATTTCAGTTTCACACAATAAAACCTTTTTTGAAGAAAAATAAATTATATTTTAGGGTCTCCATTTTTTGAAAGCCATATTTTTTTTAATCTTTTGGGAGCTTGTCTTAGGTAGGGTCTCATTTCTTGCGGGAAGAGATGACGGTTTGATTGGTACCATTTTGGGGTGTGTATGGCTTTGGATTGCTTGGAATTACACTTTTTGTGATGAAGGTGACAAAAAAAATTGCATTTTTGGCACAGTTTTTATTTTTATCTTTTAAAGCGTTCACCTGAGGGCATAGATCATATGATATTTTTATAGAGCAGGTTATTACGGACGCGGTGATACCTAACATGTATACTTTTTTAACATTTATTTCAGTTTTACACAATAAATGCATTTTTGAAGGAAAAAAAAAATCATGTTTTAGTGTCTCTATTTTCTGAAAGCAATATTTTTTTAATCTATTGGGCGATTGTCTTAGGTAGGGTGTCATTTTTTGCAGGAAGAGAGGACGGTTTTATTGGCACTATTTTGGGGTACATACGTCTTTTTATTGAAAAAACACTTTTTTTTAACTTTTTACATTTGTCCCACTGTGGGACTTTTCAGGGTTTGATCCCTGTTCAATTCAGTACAATACTTTCTGTATTGTACTGAATTGAACTGTCAGCGTCTTACACAGTAAGGCCTCATTCACACGTCCGTATAATGTGTCCGCATCCTTTCCGCATCCGTTTCCGCAATTGCGGACAATTATGCGGATAGGATGCGGATCCATTCATTTCAATGGGTCCCGAAAAAATGCGGACAGTACACAGTGTGGTGTCCGCATCCGTGTGTCCGTTCCGACTGTCTGCATAAAGATATCCTCCTGTCCTACTTTTCTCCCGAATTGCGGTCCGTAGCACAATGAAAGTCTATGGATCTGCAAAAAATGCGGAAGACATGCGGAAAGGCTTTTCACTTTACAACCATTAAGAATGTGAACTGCAGTACAATAGGACCACATAAATGAACAAAATAATATGGCATATTTACTAAATTTTAGGGGGTAATTATCAAGATGCAACGTTTTCCACTGTTTTTCTTTCTTGCAGTGTCCACTGATCCCTGAGTAGGCTTCACTTCTGGTTTTGCTCACAATTAGAGATGAGCAAAGTTTTGAAACATTCCATTCGGCAACATCCCTGGTTAGCCAAGAGATTCAATTTGTTACAAATTAATTTGCCATGAACCACTATAAATCAGGTATACCCAGGCCACTCTGCCTTAGGGCTCATGCACACGAATGTGTGCTGTCAGTGCTCGTGCTGTGGACCGCAATTTGCCGTCCACAATGTATGGGCACGGACAGTGGGGTCGACGCATTCGGATCGCAGACCCATTTACTTGAATGGGGTCTGTGGTCTGCATCTGACGGTCTGCACCGCAAAAAAGTAGTGCATGCACAACTTTATTGCGGTGCGGAGGCACGGCCAGAAACACCGTGGTGCTTCCGTGGTGTTCCGATTAGTGCCCCGCATCTCTGTGATGCGGACCTATTGAAGTGAATGGGTCCGTGATCCGTGTTGCGGGCTGCACATGGCCGGTGCCTGTGTATTGCGGACCCGGCGTATGCGGGCCACAATATGGCCATGGGCCAGCACCGGCCGTGTGCATGAGCCCCTAGGGTACAGCCATAAGGGGCAGCTGTGCTACGAGTGGGTTGTGGCCATGCTTTGGTGTCAGCTAATTAGACTGCAGCTCCCTATCATTTAATAATGAAGACCAAACTGTATAGTCCTTCTACATTGTTAATCGCTGCACAGCACCTTGCTGGTATGGGGTTTGGCTGGTTAGGTGGGGGGACAATATGCATATTATTACTGTTCTGGCCTGCAATCTCCTGCAGGTTATTTGGCAGTAAACACTGAATATTAATCAGCTCTGGCATACCCACTTCTCCAATCCCTGTGCCCTCCTGCCCTACAGATGGGAGCCCTTCTTCTGCTATCTGCCTTTTCTCCTTTTCCACATCATCTAATATCAATGAGAATATGTCATCAAGAACATCCAGCTCCTCCCCTCTCTGCATCTTGCTGACTTTTCTAGGACAAGGAGGCTTTGAATGATGATTTGGAAGAAGTAAAGCCAGGAAAAGATAAAGATGGTTATAATTAAGACCTGGCCCCCCTAAGGGTTGCAGACTGGATGGTATTGGTTGGCACATTGGCACCAGAATAATAAAGGCATCCATCTTATTAGTATTGAATTAGATATCTAAGTTTCTGGCTGATGTAGGAATGAATAAATAAGACTGATGCAGAATAAATCTTCCTGCACTCTCCCTCTCCAATATTCTTCAATTAATCGTTTTCAGCAATAGTCCCTAGAGCATGAGCGCTTGCCACGTCTCTCCCTATCCTCAGCTCACAGGACAATGGCGGAGACTGCATGGGATGAGGGTTTTTTAGGGCTGTGACAGCACAGGGATGGCCATCTGCCGATTGGCTGACTGCCCAGCATTATGGGTGATCTCGCATTCTCTGGCTTTTTAATTTCACATTGTAACACTTGCAGATACCATTTTAGGAAAAACTGATTCGTTATCACGTAGTGCTAGGAAATTCGGATTAGTTGCAAATCAAAGTTTTCCTAAACGTCTGACCCAATTCTGCTTTGAATGCTTCACTTCGCTCAACACTAGTTAAATAACTGATGAAAATAGCTGAAGCGTCAACTCAACCTCTTTTCTCTTTTGGGGGGTTTGGGCAACTCCTCATTCAAAATATGGCATATCCTGTCACATTAACACTAAAGGAGATATCCCTATGATATACATCACATGGGGTTAGTTAATCGGATTTAAGGCATTCTTACCACTTGCAAAGGCAAGATGGCGGTAGGCAGACTTGGTGGTTGACTTGGGTGCCATAAAGGGCCACAAATTTATAGCACTTTCGGCCTTTACCTTGATTTTTAACCAGTGTTTCAAACGTATAAATAGGAACATCATTGAAGACCACTGCTCATTTGTACCAATATAGTACAAATGTTATCAAAGTGTTTCTGTCAAATAGTTTTGAGTTATTTTTTTTCAACTTTTAAGTTATGAGCTTCATATTTCACAATTTCATAATTACCTTAGTTTCACTCTTAACCAGCCATTATGAAAAACATGATAAGGGCTGCGGAGTTCGTCACACAGATCATTAAGATGATCTATTTTATAAATAGTTGCACATTCTGCTGTTTAATGATTCCAATTCTCCATCACAAATAAGATTTGGGGTATAGAATATTTAAAAAAAAATAAATAAATAAAAATCTGGATGACCAAGCAAGTAAATGCCACCAGTTATTTGCTTTGTGTTTGTTTATTGTTATTTATTAGGATAAGACCACGCGGCACAGACATGATCTGGTCGGGTTGCGTCCGTGCTGTGGTCTTTAGCCTGCAGCTGTCTTTCATTTAACTAATCTAGACCGCACCATTTAGTCGGTCTTCATTGTTAATGGCCATGCGGTATTGAAGTTGCTGTACGGCTATTAACAATGAAGACTAACTGTACTGTATAGTGCGTTCTTCATTAGTTAAATGAACGGCAGCTTCAAGCTAATTGGCTGACCGGATCCTGGCCATGCCGTGTGGTCGTATCATTATTATTTTTGTTATTATGTATTTGTTTATTGTTGTTCATTTATTGAAGAACATGTCAAAATCTTCTCTGCTAGAGTGCATATATGTTCATGACTAGGGATGAGCGAATTTCCTGAAAATTCGATTCGGCTGATTCCCCGAATTTTACAAAAAAATTTGCTTCGTGACGAATTACTTTGCCACAAAGCGCATTTTTTTGTAAGTAGTGGGTGCAATGACAGGGAGCTGCAATAGCGCCGCCCCCGTCATTGTAACCCTCAGATGCCATGTTCATACATGATCGTGGCATCTGAGTGTAAAAACAGTGTAAAATAAACATTAAAAAATACATTAACCCCTTCGCGCCCAGCGCCGTACATGTACGGCGCTGGGGCGATGCGGGCACATGGCGCCCGCTCGCGGGTGCGGCGGGCGTCATGGCCGGCAAGTCTCTGCTGTTTCTAACAGCAGAGACTTGCCGCTACTTACCGCCATCGGTGGCGTCTTCCTGGTTGATTAGATGCCGTGATCACACGTGATCATGGCATCTAGTTGCGTTTCAACCCGGAAGCATTCGCTTCCGGGTGGTGTACAGACACCCCGTGTGGCCAATCGGGGTGTCTGTACACCATATGAAAACTGTAATCCTCGCTGGTGAGGATTACAGTTTTCAAAGTGCAATTCTTATTCTGGCCACTAGATGGCAGGCCAGGATAAGAAATGAGCAACTCATGGATTTCTGAGTCTATAAAATCCATAATTGCTCATAAAGAAAAAAAAAAGCCACAATATATAAGCCCATATTTGAGCTTTCTAATAGTAAAAAAAAATTAAAAAAAATGTTAAAAAATATATAAAAAATAAAAAAGATGTAAAAGTTCAAATCACCCCCCTTTCCGTATAAGTAAAAAATAAATACCTAAATAACAATAAATATAGACATCATGGGTATCACCGTGACCGAAAACGCCCATACTTTTAAAATATAAAAAAAAAATTCCAATACGGCGAATTGTGTGGCGGAAAAAAGCGTCCAAATGGCGATTTGCCGTTTTTTTGTCGCTTTTATTTTCTAAAAAAAATTAAATAAAAAGTGATCAAAAAGTGATACACACCCCAGAATGGTATCAATAAAAACTTCAGATCGTCCCGCAAAAAATGAGCCCCCATACAGCTCTGTACACATAAATACCAAAAAGTTATAGGGGTCAAGATTTGACAAGGAAAAAAAAAAAAAAAAAGGGCAACTTTCTAATTATTTTATCACTATGAAAACGCAGGAAAAACTATACATATTAGGTATTGCCGGATTCGTACTGACCAGTAGAATGAAAGTAACAGATCAGTTTTAATGCACTTCGAACGCTGTAAATAAGAAATCCGTAGAACTGTAGCGGAATAGCGTTTTCTTTGCAATTTCACCCGGTTTGGAATTTTTTTCCCGCTTCCCACTGGCCACTACACTGTATGCAATATTAAATGGTGGCGTTGGAAAGTACAACTTGTCCCGCAAAAAACAAGCCCTCATACAGCTATGTGAACAGAAAAATAAAAGAGTTATGGCTGTTTGAAGGCAGGGAGCGCAAAACGAAAATGCAGAACCGAAAAAAGCTCCGGGGGTGAAGGGGTTAAATAAAACTTACCTCCTCCATTTGCTCGCGATGGGCCGGCCGCCATCTTGCTTGAAGATCTGGACTGGAGCTAAATCTCGCTCGGCTCGAGATTACGTCGTGACGTCATACGTCACTACGTGTGGGATTTCGCCCGGGACCTTCAATCAAGATGGCGGCTGGTGGCCTGTCGCAAGAAAATGGAGGAGGTAAGTATGGATTTTTTTGTTTTTTACACTATTTCAGGATAAATCGATTCGCCAACACGAAGCACAAGGAAATTCGGCTTCTAGGCCAATCGAATTTATCCTGAAATTCAGATCGAATTCCACTTTGTGCGATTCAATTCGCTAATCTAATATTCATGACCTAAGAAATATCACCTTTTAATGTTGCACTGCAAAGGTGAATTACTTTATTTTTTTGTATTTCAGTCTACCCCCCAATTTTTATTTTTTTTTGTGGGTCACATGGGGCTTTCTTATCTAAAATTGTAGTTTAGATTGTTTTTTTAATGTTGATTTTATTCTGGGAAAAGTGGCCAGAAAATAAAACAATTCCTCATTTTTGCACTCAGTGCTTTAAGGTACTTCCCTTTTGTGAATCCTTTCCTGGTTTTAGCATCAAAACTGCATCAGAAATCCTGAACAAAATCGTTTTATTATGTTTTACTACTTAAAAAAAAAACCTTGAAAAGATTATTTGCATTTCCATATAATGACACCTATACCTTTTTTAATATTTCTGTATTCAGGGTTGTAGTTTTTATTGGTACCTTTTTGGGAATTTTTATTCAATTTTTGTGGGGGCCGAAGTGACCACAAAAACATCAAACCAGCCATGTTTCTTCAGTTATGGCATTCATATTTTTATATTTTAATAGTTTGAAGTTGGATATTTTTGGACTTAGTACCCATAACTTTCAATATTTTTACTTTCAAGAAAGACAGTCAGGCCCCTCTTGAACTTGCACACAGGGGTGCACCTAGCCTTTTTGCTGCCTGAGGTGAAAACTGAAATGGCGCCACTTCCTCCCCAATGCCAATTTCTTAACCTGACCCCTTCCCTTCAGCCCATGGTCCTTGAGCTACCCTTCTTGTCCCAATCTGATGCTGTCTGAGGCAATCACCTCATCTGGCCTCATTGGTAGTGCACCCCTGCTTGCACAATGAAATCAACATCACAACATTTTGTGGCAGAGAGTCCTTTACCCATAGTCTCCCTCCTCTTAGCATATGACCACGATCAGGTTTATGTATGCAGTTTTGGAAGCCAAGACCAGGAGGAAGTTAAAAAAAAATGAAGGACCTGTCCTGTATACATTATCTCCTTTCCAGTCCTGATTTTGGCATCCAAAACTTCATGCAGTAACCTGACCATGTGGCTGTACCTTCACAATAAAGAAGCTCTGACTGTGAGAATGATGAAACCTTCTTTCAACCTTGTTATAGTTACATGACTAGGAGTAAAGAGATCATTAGAAAGATCTCTGTATTGTCCATTCAAAAATTTGTACATTGTAATAAGATTGACCTTATGTGGTCTTTTTTTCCTAACTGAATGACCCCAAGTTTGTTAACCTGTCTTGGTTTAGAAATCCATCCCCTTAACTGCCTTAGTTACCCTTCTCTTCGCCCACTTAAGTTCAGCTATGTCCTTGTTAAACATAGTACGCAAAATTCTACACACTATGCCATGTTTGGTCTGACGAGTGATTTGTAAAGAGCAAAAGTAAGTTCTTGTCATTAGCACATGTGCCTCTTTAGATGCATCCCATGATTTTATTTGCCTTGGTAGCAGCTGCCTGGCACAGGTCGCTAAAGTTAGGATTCCTGTCCATCATTATCCCCAAATCTTATTCAAGTGTGTGTACAACTCTTCAAAAATTAAAGGTGCCCACTATTAGTTGCTTTGAGCAACAAATACAGTTTTCATAAATTTACCCAACTATTTTCAGTCTAAAGTGTTAATTCAAGGTTTGTCAGCGCCATTCCTATCCAAATTACAGACCTTTGTGAATAGCTATCCTGCACACAGAGATTCTCCTGCAGCCAGTATTTCATTTCATTATTTTAATGAGAAGGCTCAGATCTTACATATAGTATCTTAAATAAAAGTTTTTCAGGACTGAGGGTGTTTTAGATGGATACTTTTGTTAGGCACTTATGCAGAAAAATGGACCAGACCTTCTTGCAGAAGACATTAATCACATCGCGTTTAAGTAGATAACCAATGGCAAGGCACAACATAAAGGATCAGAAGCTTTATCTGAGCAGGTTTTATGAATTATGCTGGCAAACATTTCAAAGACAGACATTGATATAGAATGCAGATTTAAATTATAAACTGAAAAATGGGTAAAAATATTCTGATAATAAGTTAGCTAGTGGCCCCATAGACATTGACACTCTTTTCATGCAGCATTATAAAGAAAAAAAAAGAACAAAAAGAGAAAAAAAAAATCCAGAAAACAAAAACACCCATGCATGATGTAGGGTAACAGATCTTCCTGACTTGTCAGTCCCATGTACAGATCCATTCATTCTGTGCAAGAAACTATGTAAACTCTAGAATGAGGGAAACTGTTCTTGCATGGCTCATAATGTCATGGTTCCAGCTTTGATTTATGTTATTCAGAAGTTATGAAAAATATACACAATGCAAAAATCCATCATTACTATGGTTGTCCATGATGCAGTAGGAAATCCAGACAGTATCAGGTGCTCCATATTTAAGTCCAAAGTTCATAAATATACTTAAAAAAGAATGAGGATCTGAATGTACATCAGATGCAGTATCCCTTTGAAATATGGAGTGCCCTGCTGTGCAGAGTGAAGCGTGATTGTATGCAACGCCTGCAGCATTAAACTGGTGTTCCTTCCATCCCACCCCAGTCACATGTTCTCTTTGACCTGCGATGAGACATAAGAGCTACAGTAGACCTTGGAACATCTGGCATATTTTCTATTGCTCTTTTAAAACTCACAGAGACAAAAGGATAAAAAATTGCTCTTTTAGCTGGAAAATGTATGTGTTCATCCTGGTCCTAAATGCTTCTGGACTAGACATTGACATCTCCTCCTCCTTGTGTTTCAAGCCCACAAAGAGATTGTCAGAAGGTCATAAATATATATTTATTAAACCAATTTCTAAGAACAGAGATGGTGTAGTCTTCTAATGCAGCTCTGAAGATTTGACAATTTATGACCAAAGTGCAAATTATTCTCCTACTAATGGGTTGCGATCATCATGAGGACTCTTAATCTTCTTTGGGAAAATAGAGATTGACGTAGAAGGTTTGTAGAATATGCTCCATATTTCTCCTGCTGATCCTCGGTGACAACTGTCTATACTGGTCGCTGATGGCAACCTTTGAGACCTTAAAGAAAGAGAAAATATATATCATGTTTTATGGGTGAAATTGGTACAAGTAATAAAGTTTAATATTCATGTTGCATATACAGCATCCAATGCTTTTATAGTCTGAAATGTCATTCGCAAAATCTCTATAAGGAATTGTCGATGACTATTAACAATATATCCTCAAAGATAATTGGTGAAACACCTATTTTCTATCCCTTGTCATAATGACCATGAATTATTACAAAAGAATATCCCCGATTATAGAGTTATAATAAAATTAATATTAATTAATATTATTAAAGGGGTTTCCTTGGATTTTCAATTAATGGCCTAGTTGTAGGATAGGTCTATAATCTATTGGTCTAACCACCAACACCTCCACCTATCAGCAGAATGAAGCAGCCACAGTCCCTTCATTGGTTATCCAGACACAGCAATATACACATAACAATAGATGTGCTTGGTACCGCAGGTCAGTCCTGTTCACTTGAATGGACCAAGCTGTGGTACCACAATGAATTTAACATATTGTAAGTTTGTAACTTGGTGTCTTCACTGTGACCCAACAAAGTAATTTCCAAGTCAAAATATGTGCATGAAATTATGTAATTATGTGATTTTCAATTAATGCATCATAGAAATTCACACTATATTATAAAATGGGTGAATAGACTGTACAGAGATCTTGATGCACCATAGTCATGGATGAGGATTCTTTAAGGGCAGTGAGATGATGGAACTCTCTACCAGAGGAGATTATGATGGCTGATTTATTGTACAAGTTCAAGAAGTAGCTGGATGACTTTCTTGAATGTAAAAATTTAGCAGATTATGAGCACAAGATTTCTGGAGATGGGTAGGGATGAGCGAACTTCTGTTTTCAAGTTCGGCATACAAGGTTCAGGTTATCTAAGAATTCTGTTATGGATTCCGCTACCACAGACCATCAGTTAAAGAGGACCTTTCACCACTCCTGACATGCCTGTTTTAATGGCTTCATGCATTCCCCATGTAATAACAATTCTGGAGCATCTATTCTTATGTCTGTATGTTGTGCCATCCCTTTATTATTTGCCCTACAAGTTATGAATGAATTGCTATTTGCCTTCAGTAAAGGAACAGAGGGGAGGTAACCAGTTGGGGGTGTGTACCTGCACAGACTGACTCTATCCAATCAGTGCTTCCATGTTCAGACTGTGCAGGTACACCCCCCCAACTGTTTACCTCCCCTCTGTTCCTTTACTGAAGACAAATAGCAATTCATTCATAACTTCTAGTGCAAATAATAGAGGAATGGCACAACATAGAGCCATAAGAATAGATGCTCCAGACTTGTTTTTACATGGTTAATGCATGAAGCTATTAAAACAGGCATGTCAGGAGTGGTGAAAGGTCCTCTTTAAGGTGGTGGAATCCATAACGGAATTGTTAGATATCCTGAACCTTGAATGCCGAACTTGAAAACTTGAAGTTTGCTCAACACTAGAGATGGGACATTTATCCACAGATTTATTCCCACATTGGAGTCAGGAAGGAATTTTTCTCTTCTCAAATGTGGCAATTGGCATCTGCCTCATAAGGTTTCTTTGTCTTCCTCTGGATCAACACTGTAGGATTATAAATTGTACCTGATGGAGCTATGTATTTTTCCAACTCTACCAGCTACTGTATGTAACTATGGAAGCATGTATCCTATGGCTATTGGGTTATAGTATACTGTATCAATATGATATTAAACATTTGGATCTAATAATAAATTAATGTGTGCATGTCTCACAATCAACAATTATTAGTCAAAATATTTTATATGTGTGTTAGATGTATTCTTCTTGAAGGCAATAGTTAATACTGCTTTTCAATACAGCCATTTACATCACTAAATGGGCTTGTGAGATACATTGGGAAGAACTCGCTTTCTGGTCAATAAACAGTCATTCAAGAAAGCAGTTCAAGCAAAGCATTTGGGCTGAACTCAATAAATCTGTGTCGCACTAGATATCTACATGGATTACTCTGTCCATTTAGATTCCAGCAAGTGCTTAAAATAAATCACTCTCTAAGTCTTCATGTGTAACTTACTGGAAAACACCTGAGACGAGACTGTAGGAGATCATTGGTACTCTGTCTCTATTGCCCATGTGGCAACACATTTAAAACTACAAATTCCCACTGAAGAAAAAAGTATTAGACATCCATATATGTTTGTGGAGTAGATATATCAGGTTTCGAGCCTAAACAACTTTTTTATATTTCTATATATTTTCTATTACATTTTGATTCTGGAGATCCCAATATACTGTACTAAAGCAAAACCATCACACCTTGATGTGCCTTTATCCAATCTCAATTGACCTAAAAAGTGAGTACAGTTAGAAAATTCCAGCCAGTTAATGATTAAGAACTCTCAACATGAAATACTATAGGAAAGGCATGATAGGGAAGAACCTAGATGTAGAGACTCTATATAAGTCTACATTTTAATAAAGACTTTCGTTAGGAATAATTGGGTAATATAGAAAACATACATGTGAATTTTGGAAATATGCTTGCTGTTAACATTCAAAAACAGAAATTATCTTCAAATATGGTTAACCTTAATTGCAATGAAACAATTTTGTGTTGCTTAGGTTCTGTTCATACCATACCTGGAGCTATGTTCAGGAAACCATATACACCACAGTAGCCATAGGCTCCCAGTGATCTGACAGATACCAAGGGTATTCTTTAGGCATACTGTATGCATGTGGGGTATGTGCTGGTATAGCTTTTATATAGGATTTATGTTTGTTGCAAACACTGAAAGATTTCCTCGGAATATACACTGAATGTAGTCATCAGGCATAATGGACTGTATAACTTCTAGGATGACTGCATAATCCTAGGATAAATTACTACACAGTGCTTAAAGTGTGTTTTACTAGGACCAATTTCCCATGGTATTTCTAAAAATGCCATATACAGTCATGTTTGCTCCATGCAGACATACATAACTGTATACTAACCTGTCATCCTCCACTGCCATGGGCAGCAAGATGGCAGTGCTGCTTCCTCTGACTGGTCCTGGGTACCAGGTGTTTACTCCACTGATATCGGAGCAGCTGGGGCCTTTATTAGGACAGCTTGGGGACAGTATACAGTCATGTATGTGTTTATGGAGCATACTTGACTGTGTGGGACATTTTGAGAAATACCATGGGAAATTGGTCAACTCCTTTAAATGACTTTTTTTTAGACTTTTATGGAATATGCACAGAAAAAGCCTTAAAAGTGATAGATGTGGGTTCCACCATTGGGAACCATATCGATGTAGAGAATGGGGCCTCAGTTTCCTGCTGCAGTGTACAGAGAGGTGGACTCACAAGGCTTGCTCCATTCACTTCCATTATAAATTGAAGAACAGGCAAGTGTAGTTGGTTAGCTTTCCTTGGAAGTCTAATAGTCCAACTCCCCATAGACTACAGCAGGCAAACAGGGCAACATTCCCATTATAGACACAGTTCCCAGATGTAGGACCTGCATCTATCTTTTATTTATATTATTCATTTATATAGCGCAAACATAGTCTGCAATTCTTTATAGACATTAGCACTTTCTGTCCCCAGTGGAGCTCAAAATCTAGATTCCCTATCAGTATTTCTTTGGAGTGTTTGACAAATACCATGCAGAAAACAAGGGGAAAGCATACAAACATCCATGCAGATGTTATCCTTGGTCAGAATCAAACCTAGGACTCCAGCACTGCAAAGCCACCATGCTGCTCTGATATCCTGTGGATATGCCATAAAAGCCAGAAATGTGGCAATACCAGTAAGGCTGGGTAAGCTTTGCATTCTTCAGATCCGTCGGAAGAGCACAAAAAAAACTTTTATTTTGAGCATCATTTATGATCAGTTTGCATCTCTTTGTGTCACTTCCATCAGAGATCCATTATTTTTGATGGGAGGAAAAGTACTGAAAAAAAGTCCAAACTGACTATCACTGATTCACAAAATAAGAGATCCTTTTTTTTCTTTTCTTCTGATGGATCAGAATAGAAAGTAATCGGTGATGTGAACCCATTCTTAAAGGAGAAGAAAGAACATAAGGGGAGGAGGATGCGGCTAATTTATGAAGAGGTGCACGTCTCGTCATAAATTAGGCACATCCATGTAGTCCGTGCACTTTTATTTGTTTGAAGGAGTGGCACCTTCAAGTGTCAATGTGCTCCTATTATCTGGAGAGTAGCATTCTTGTCCACTTTTTGCCCCACCTATCCCAAATGCGACCTTGATTAGTAGTACAGATGAGCGAATCTATTCACCACTTTGTAGATTCGTATCGAATCCTCCATTTTTCCGACTCCAAAGCGAATCTGGATTTTGTCAGATTATTATTCGTATTATTCGTAAATGTTCTTAAAATTTTGAATGCTAATGCTACGTATGCATTCTTATTGCCCCCTACCCCGGCCCCCCAAAGCTGGAAAATGACGATACGCCCCTTCAAGAGTGGGAAAGTGAAGATACGCCCCCCTCAGAAGCGGGAAACAGCGGCCATGGGAACAACTACACAAGAATGCAGTGGAGGACTGGGTCATCCAGGTACTGGACCATCCATGGCCGGGAAACCCTACACTGGAGCGGCTAAAGGGAACCGTCCTGTGGTTCCCTGTGGATCTGGCTTCCTGGCGGATTACAAGAACGGCAAGGAGTTATCTGTGGGCCGCAGGTCAGTGAAATGGCCGTACCTGCCTCAACCCCATCACAGCCTTTACATGGGTGATCAGGTGGAATACACTCCCATGGCATCCCTGAAAGGCCCCTTTGCTACTAGGGTAATATTATCAAAGCCCCTGGTACCTGCATCACCACCTGAAGTTTGGCCTGAGAAACCACCAGGCGAAGTACGAGTGCGATACCTTCAGGAGTCACCAGATTCTCCAGGGAGAATCCAGAGCCTCTGATCCCTGGACTGCCAGTGCTGGGTCAGCTGACGACTTCATCATTTATGTTCCAGTCCACGGTGATCCACCAGTACCAACTACCTTGGAAGATGAAGCCAGCAGCAGCCAGAGGAGCTGGGACTTCTTCCCTGGGTGCAACCTTGCCTGAACCGCTGCAGCCAGAAGTCCTTACCCCTGCTGTCCCGGCAGGAGAATCCGGAAAAGTAAAGGTGCAAGTGGCTGCAGCGCTCACCAACATGACCACCACCCGGACCCGGTCAAGTCCGACTTCTGGAAGAAGAGGGCAGTGGAATTCCACCACGGCAGTGAGCTTGGCCTACAGGAGGACGGAGCATCCTCTGATGTCATTCAGCAGTAGCTCAAGCGAGGAGGACTTCGGGTCCCTCATCTCAGGAACCCAACTACTGGCTGATTTAAAGGACACTTCAGGAGGACCTATGGGAGCCACACCATGGACTGCACCTGATGGGTGAGAGCTAGTTGGCACTTGTTTTGTTTGTTTAATTTGTATTGCCCCCTGTTTGACTCTCACCCAGATGGACATGGCTTGTCAGGACACCCTCCCCCCTCCATTCTGCAGAAAATTCCCATTTGCGCCTAAGCGTGCCCATTTTTCTTTTCCCATCTTCTCAGGTTTTTGGGAGCCCCCTTTACAAAGAAGGTTCTCGATTTGCTGCTATTTTATATTATCCATTGGATTAAAAATTACCTCACGTGGATTACAATTGAATTTTGGACTGTGTTCCACTGTTTTATCGTGCCAAGGAGCCACGAGGAGAGACTTAAAGGTATATCTGAGCCTTTTATGTTTGCAAATATGAAATTGCACTAAAATGTTTTTGCATTGTCTTTGCTGTATTTTAGCAATAATGTTTTTACAGGTTCAGCAACGTTTAAGCACTTTAGCCCATTGTGTGTATTCTTTTGCAGGTGCTGCAATATGTCCTATATTAATGCACTTATTGTACAGTGTTTTTTAGTAAATGTGCACTTAGCCGGATAACTAGCACCTTACTTTTCTACCTCATATAGACTGCCTCTAAAGACTGTACGCGGCCTAGCCTCGTGCGTATGACGCAATCACGAGTCAATAGCGCGCTAGGGATTCATATGCACTTTGTACGCTAATGCTTACGTATTGCGTACTTTGAACAACACTGACTGTATGTTTGTAATTTGTGTAGGAATGTTCACAAAACAAAATTATTTTTGAATGCAAATTTGACCGAATAAATTCGTATTAAGAACTAATCTTGTCAAAAATTTGTCAATTATTCGCTGAAGCGAATTTTGGATTATTCGCTCATCTTTAATTAGGAGCTGTGTGTGCTTATCCTCTCATTGGTTGCTTGGTGCACACAGAGGTAACTAGGAGCAGTACACTACGTGTGCAGGGTCTGCTCTCCAGTCTGCTCAACTGCATAGGTAGGTTTAGAGTAGGTCCTGCCTGACTGAGACCGCCTTGGTGCTGGTAGGCAGGCACAGATGTGTTTTGATCAAAATATATTGGCTGAGAGTCTCAGATTTCATCATATCATAATGAGGGCTTAGTCCATATATAATGTTTGCATCTCTTGCATTATTTTCCGTGATTTAAGTCTGTGTACCTAACCAGAAATCTACGACAGCTCAGAGCTGCCGTAGATTTCTGGCTTCATTTGTGGCAGAAAACTGGCGTAAATGAAGATAAATTTGTCGGAGCCCCTTGCCATGCCCCTTTCCTCTTGCCACACCCCCTTTAGGAAAAGTAGCGAGGGCTCCGTAAAAGTGAGAGATGCGACAATTTGTGACTTTTTAACATAACTTTTCAGGTGCAAGAGAGATGATAAACCTTCCCCATAGTATCTGCACCTTCACTTTGTTCTTACATGCACAGATGTTATCAGCTGGGTGTAGGATCATAATTCATGAAAGCCAGAGAACAGAGGAGAGATAAGACAGCTCTTGTACTCCCTGCTTTCAACTTAACCTGTACAGCTGTGAGTTAGGACGAGTTTTGTGTGTCCTAATACAGCAGTGGCCATTTTATTTTCCCTGATGATTGCTCACTAGAAAAAACAAGCCCTTATAAATATGAAATGCTATATGGGAGTGTGTTTATAATAAAGTAATATTTTGCTATTTTCAGTAATTTTATTAATTCCCTAAGAATCCCTTTAACAAGAAGTCGCATAATGACTGCACAGTCAGTTCAAGGACAACAAAGTCAAAATGTAGATTGAAATGTTACAGAGTAAGAAGGGGATTGAGCACCTTTTTACCATATCTGCGCAATGAAATCAGGACAATACGGATTAAAGATTCTCAGCCAACATTGTTACCTATCTTGTCCTTGAGACTAAAAGGAAATGCCATTTCTGCCTGATTTATGTTTGTTTTGCTTTGGTCATTATAATAAGGCAGTGGCTCAAATTGACTGCTACAATCTGAGACTGTAAATCCCTAGCAAGTAGAGATTTACGCTGGTCTTGTATCTCAGTTAATTTGGTTGCCAGTTAAAATATTAGCTGATGTCAACATTATTTAAGGCACAATGCCTCTTGGATGGAGTGACCTCTTCCTAAAGAATTATGCAGATTATTTTCCGAACAAGAAGTAATGTGATCAAAATAATATTACAGCATGATAATAGCTTAGCCAAAATAATTCAACTTTTTTTTTTGTTTGGGATTTAGAATGTTTCCCACAGACCCTATGGAGGCACAATTTGAAGAAGAGATTAGAGCAAATATTACTGTGTACCATGAAGACTATGATAATAGGAATTCAAATGCAGAGAAAATGTTGTCTAGTATTCATTAGCATGCGCAGGAAGCTAGCAGGAATTGTGCATATGTATTATGACTTACAAAGGATTGTTCAATTTGGATAAGCCCTTATGCAGTGCACTGCTGATGAAACAGTGTTGATGCGTGTTCTCCGGCAGTCCATTTCATAGTCCCCTCTGCTCAGCCAATCACCGGCTGAGGCACGTCACTACTGTGGCCATTGATTGGCTGAGCGGTCATTTCCTGTGGACCATGAAGTAGAGACGAGGGGCGTGGAACCAGAAAGTGTCTTAAAGGGACTGCCTCATCTTAGACAATGGGGGCATATTGCTAGGATATGCCCCCTTTGATATGCCCCCTGGGACCTGCACCTATAAAACAACAGGGCCATAGTATAACCATATGCCCCCATTGTCTGAGATGAGACAACCCCTTTAATAATAGTGGAGGGGGATTGGTAAGTGAAGTATTGTTTATTTTTTTATTTTACATTGATATGAACCTTTCATTTCTTTCAAAAAAGATCATCAGCTGGACCACGCCTATCAACACATCTTGCTAACTGGTACAGATTGCATCATAGCATATGATAATTTGCCTCATGTAAGGAAACATTCGACCCTAAGTAGCTTGCATGAGAGTGAACACAACTTTGTAATAAACAGTACCACTCTCATTCTTAAAGGGTTATTCTCATTTTAGACAATGGGGGCATATCGCTAGGATATGCCCCCATTGTCTTATAGGTGCGGGTCCCACCGCTGGGACCCGCACCTATATCCAGAACGGAGCCCCCGAACTGAATGAGGGCGCACTGCGCATGCGCAGCCGCCCTCCATTCATTTCTATGGGGCCGCCGAAAATAGCCGAGCGCTGGCTCGGCTACTTCCGTCGGCTCCATAGAAATGAATGGGAGCGCACCGCGCATGCACGGCCCGGCTCCCATTCATTTCTATGAGCGGAGCGGGGACCTGCGCCTGGTGGTGGCCGGACCCCTGGAAACCCGGGGTCCTCCAGGCGCAGCGCTCCCCGCTCCTTCTGGATATAGGTGCGGGTCCCAGCGGTGGGACCCGCACCTATAAGACAATGGGGGCATATCCTAGCGATATGCCCCCATTGTCTAAGATGAGAATACCCCTTTAATGTTAGAAGAGGAAAAGTAATCAGGCTTGTTTCACACTGCTGCAGGCTGCTCCAACATAGGAGGTTGGGAATCAGCCGGACAAACACCGTTGCGCACAGCGGTATTTGTTTGGCCAATTCTCAGCATTTTTCCCTGGTTTCGGCTGGATCTCCACTGGACCCCATTATACTGTAGTTAATGGGGCTGGAAGGCGTTCCAGCAGTGTCTGGCAATGCTGGATCCGACAGGCTGTTCTCTGCCGAAATAGCCTGCCGGATCTGTAAACGCAAACCTGAAACAAGCTTTAGCCTACATAGTTTCACAACGATGAGGAATATGTATACCAAACAATAAAATAAAATACTTACTTTATATTAAGGTGAAGAAGTGCTTTAACCAAAATGGCAATGAGGGTTAAAATAAGCAGAGCTGTAAGTGCGTAGATAGTCCAACCTATAGGAAAAGAGAGGATATGATGTGTACATATGGGCCAAAAAGTTATAGACACTTCTACCTAGAGACTAGAGTTCAGGGTCCCATTGAGGAGCCAGGCTTTCTCCATGCAACACTGACAGGACAATTACATGGATATCAACAGATACAGGATTTGACTCAAGGTGTGGAGGAAATATATGTTTGCATACCTACTGACCCCCATGAAGATGTGTATAGCTAATGCATCTTGTATTGATCAGAATAAACGAATCACCATAGACAATCTTTTGCAGCTGATATATATTGTAGCATAACACAAGTAATAAGAAGAATCAGATGGTTGGATAGGTCTTACCTGGCACTTGCCCAGTTGGCCGGCTAGGACTCGTTGTTATGACATAAAGGATCTTTGAAGACCGTGCTGCATTGACGCTCAGGTTGGCTGTTTGAGTTATCAGTTCTGCCTGTGTCTGGTTGGATAATTGAGGCTTTTCCATGGTTCTTTCCTTGAATGCTGTCAAAATAAAAGGAAAGGTCATCAGACAGGTATACAGTGCTTAATCATATAGATACGTAGTATTCACTAGCTCCTTAAAGGGCATCCATCAACAGACGGCTGACCTGTTACATGTAGGCTTGGCAGCTGAAGGCATCTGTGTTGGTCCCATGTTTATATGTGCCCATATTGCTGAGAAAAATTAGGCTCTAGGAGCAACGGGGGCATTGCTATTACACCTTGAGGCTCTGCTCTCTCTGCAACCGCTATGTCTTCTCCATTTTGATTGACAGGGCCAGGGGTGATGATATTTCCACTGCACAACTCTGTCAATCAAAGTGCAGAGGATGCAGCAGTTGCAGAGAAAACAGATTTCTAATATCTTGCAAATAAACCTATGGGTTTAACTTGGGCCACAAAAAACACAGTTATTTCTGCTATATCAGACCCTGTTTAATATAAGTGCACTGGTAACTTACATTTCTGCTAAGGCAGACTGCAGAGTGGGAAATATTGTATTTGGAGGGTTTGCTATACCCTATGCAAAAGCACCATCAATATTGCCAGATAAGATCACCGCATAGAAAGACGATATGTGTTATTACTTTGCCATTATTATTACTTATTATTAGATTTACCCTGTATTGACTAAGCTGATTGGTACAGTGCCAGGAGTCGGACCCCCACTGATCTGATTTTGATGACCTGTCCTGGGTAGGGATGAGCGAACTTATGTTTTCAAGTTTGGCGTACAAGGTTCAGGTTATCTAAGAATTCAGTTATGGATTGCGCTACCACGGATCATAAGTTATGGTCTGCGGTAGTGGAATCCATACCAGAATTCTTAGATAACCCAAACCTTGTACACCGAAATTGAAAGCACAAGTTCACTCATCCCTAGTCCTGGGAATAGGTGACCAGTTTTGTACTCCCGGAAAAGCCCTTTAAGGATATACAGTTACTCCACAACTGAGAATCAGATTACAGGAAAGTACAGACTGAAGCCATCACATTCACTTCCACATTGATGTGACAGACTTGGATAAAACAATTTTACGAAACACTCAGACAAGACTGTTTAAACATTCCACGAGTATTTGTGTATATATGCCTGTGAGTAGTAAAAAGCTCTATACTAGTTAACCCATTATTCTTGGTACAGTGCTAGTATAATCCGTGGTTCAGCTGCTTTAGCTGGTGATGACAAAGTGACTGACAAGATAATGCAAAAGCTTTGCAAGACTTCACCATAAGAATGAGTTATTAAGGGGTTGGGCTCACTGAGCAGCTCCATGGGTAGATCCACTACATCCTCCATGTAACTGTAGTTATCCTCTCACAATAAAAGAATGCTGTCTATATCTTGGGGTGAGAAAGCCAACATATAAACTGGCCTTCTCTAGCTAGCAAGGCATAGTATCTCCCTATAACACATGGTAAAATGTACATTGCCTTGCAAAAGTATTCAATCCTTGGTATTTCTCCTGTTTTGTTGCATTGCAAACTGGAATTAAAATGGATTTTTGGGTGGGTTGGAACATTTGATTTACACAAAATGCCTACTACTTTGAAAGTGCAAAATATATTTTAGTGAGACACAAACAATAACTAAGACAAAAAAGAGAGAACTTAAATGTACATAACTATTCACCCCCTTAAAGTCAATACTTTTTGGGGCCAGTTTTTGCTGCAATTACAGATTTAAGTCTCTTGTGTGGTGTCTCTGTTAGCTTAGCACATCTAAATACTTAGGTTTTTTCTCATATTTCCAGGCAAAACTGGTCCAATACTGACGTTAGTTGGGTTGCATTGGTATACAGCAGTATTTAACCCATACCACAGATTCTTAGTTGAATTGAGATGTGGGCTGTAACTAGGCCATAGGTTTTGTAGAATTTTTAGGGTCATTGTCCTGGTGGCAGGTGAACCTCCATCCTCGTCTCAAATTTCTGACAGACTGAAGAGTGATTTTCCTCAAGAACTGCCCTGCATTTACTTTCAACCACATTTCCTTCAGTCTTGACCAGTTTTTTCATTCTTGATGATGAAATGCATCCCCACAGCATGATGCTGCCACCATGCTTCACCATGGGAATGGTGTTCTTGGGGTGATGGGTATTGGTTGGTTTTAGCCACAAATAGTATTTCCCACGATGGCCTAAAAGTTCAGTTTTAGTTTCAGCTGACCAGAGAACATTCCTACATGTGTTTGGGTAGTCTTCCACGTGTTATTTGGCAAATGGCCTTTTTTATGGTCACTCATCCACTTATAGTTGTCCTATGGACAGATATTTCTATCTCAACTATGGATCTTTGAAGCTTCTTCATTGTTATCAATGGTGTCTTTGAATAGCTGACTAATGCTCCCCTTGCCCTGTCTGAGTTTTGGAGCACAGCCTTCTCTTGTCAGGTTTGTAGTTGTGACATGTTCTTTACAATTTGATATAATGGATTTAATAGTGCTCTGAGAATTTGGCAAAATTGGGCAAAAAAACAAAAAACAAACAAACAAACAAACAAACAATGTTGCTCCATGGGATTTTCACTGTTTGGGATATTTTTGTATTGCCCAGCCCTGATTTATACTTCTCTATAACTTTGTCTCTGAGCTGTTTGGAGAGCATGTTGTTGCTTAGGCCTCTTTCAGACTAGTGGCAGCCCGGATCCGGCAGGTGAAGGGTGCCACCGGATCCGTGCTGCCGCAGGGACATGTGTGGGGCCAAAATCGCGCTCTGGCCCCACATGTCACACAGTACATACACACAGACATATACACATACAAATACACATACAAATACACATACACACGTACATGCTCCGGCAGGTCTCCACAGCACAGGAGGAGCAGGACGGAGCACACATAAGACGATTCCCCACAGCGCTCTCTGCTGGGCGCCAGGTGGAATCGTCCTATGTGTGCGCCGTCCTGCTCCTCCTGCGCTATGGTGACCTGCCGGAGCATGTAAGTATGTATGTGTATTTGTATGTGTATGTTTATGTGTATGTCTGTATGTGTGCAGGTGACGGATCCGTCATGAACTCCATTGAAAGTCAATGGAGGACGGATCCATTCACCATTGTATCATACCTTTCATTGGGGGTCATTCCGGATCCGTCTTGATGCGGATGCCTGAATGCTGGATGCTGCGGTTTGCTCTCCGGTCTGAAGACGGAACGGAATGCTTCTAGGAGCATTCTGTTGTCTTCAGTTCAGTTTTGTCCCCATTGACAATGAATGACGACAAAACTGAAGCGTTTTATTCCGGTATTGAGCCCCTATGACGGAACTCAATACCGGAATTATAAAACGCTAGTGTGAAAGTAGCCTAAGTAATGTTGTAGACTGAGGGGCCTTTTTTCATATCATGTAACAGTTTGTACAGATTGGGATCTTATTAAACTAATTTTGGGATTATGTTAATTGAATGAACCAGACCCTATTTAGGAGTATCACAGCAAGGGGGTGAGTACATATGTACTCGCAACCTTTTCTATATTTAAATTAGTAATTTTTTGTCATTCCACTATAATAATCTGGACTATTTGGTCAGGTCCATTATATAAAATCTAAATTAAAATCATTCTTAATTCCAGGTTGTAATGCAACAAAACAGGAAAAACACCATCATCATCAGTTATCTTCGGACCAGAGTAATCAATATGTCTGAAAATAATATGTTTGGGTTAGGCTCTGTTCACGCTGACAGAGGCAGCAGCTCTCCATCTACAGTTTTGTCATATTTGACGGCTATACAGAAAATGGAGCAAACTTTGTAAGTTGTCCATAAGTAATAAATTAAGTCATGACACAGATGTGAACAATAGGTTCAGGTTCTAGCCTCATGGCTTCTGCGTCTAATGGAAAACTATCACTGTAATTGTTGTATGTGACCAGTGTTAGTCTTTGTAATAATTCTTAGGCACGTTCAAGAATATTGAAGTAATAAAGTTATCCTGAAGTTTATTTGGATATAGTAAGATAAAACAAAAGCTTGAAGGAGACAAATAATCCTACGGTAAGCAAAGGTCAAGTCTTCTGCCAGAAATGCTCCATTGTACTTGAAACAGAGGTTAAAAAGGAGGTCAGATCTGCTTGTATATAAAACTGCCATCACAGCCATGTGAAAAGCTTCCTACATAGACTCAAAACATGTCAAAGTACATTTTCTTCTGATGGAAGGGCAACTCCCTGGTAACCAACCTGTGTTAAGGACACCAGGTGGGACTTAAAAGAGAGATATTCATACTTGGCTGGTTACCTGGAATGCTGACGCTCTATTCAATATGGGATCATTCTGCAGTCTTCTTACAATAACACCCTTAGATTCCAGACAATAATGTCCTATACAGCTGCCTGCTCATTCATTTTTATAGGTGGGGAGGGGCCCATTGGAGGATAATTGACCTTACAATTGACGAACTCACTCAAAGTGAAAAGAAACTTTACACCTTGGAAGCTATTGAAAATGAACAACAGAAGACCTTAAAAGTCACATACACATTCTTCTAGTAGTAAAAGACAGGACTTGTTTCACTCCTGTGCAGTTTGAGCAGCTGTTAAAACATATATGACTTACTGTCTAGTACTTAAAATAATGGCTACAGATGCACATGTAAAATCTATGTGTTCTAGATGGCATCTGTTCACATCGGATACGGTATAGTTTATGCTTTAACATGCTTATTACTATCCAAAGCTGTATGCTTGTTTGCATCCCATATTCAATATACAATTCTATCTCTTATGTAAAAAGAGCTTGCAAGATGGCACCTGTCAAATGTAAAACCATCTCTCCTAGTTTACAAGTTCCGTTTTGACTGTGTCATACACAAAACTAAGCAAAGTTTATATAAAGTTTTACAGTTCTTATTTTGGAAACTTTCAAACTATTCTTTGTAGTTATTTTTATGTTTTTACCATACCTATAACACATTGTCCTCTTAATTCCTTGAGGACCCAGCCTAGTTTGGTACTAGTGATGAGCAAAGCGAGCTTTGGATGCTACATCCAAAGCTGTTTCCTTCAAAACTTCGTAATATACTGTACGGAGATCTGTCTCTGTACAGTATTGAAATGTATGGGCTCCGATGAGCCCATGTAAGTTATTTGCGAAGTGGCGCGTGACTTCGTTGAATAACTTTGGTAGTTGATTTTAGTTTATAACTTTAAACTGAAGTCGGCTTCAGTTCCAACTGGTACCTCAGAACCAAAGCCGAATTTGGTTTCAAGTTTCAAAGTTGTTTTCCACTTTAAAAATCAACTACCAAAGTTATCCAACGAAGTCACGCTCGACTTTGTGAATAACTGACTTTGGCTCATCGGAGCCCATACATTTTAATACTATAAGGAGATGGACGAAGGTACTTTGGATGTAACATCTGAAGCTTGCTTTGCTCATCACTATTTTTAATACCACCATTTTGGGGTACTTTTACTGTAGTGTGTAACTTCGATATTTTTGCTGGCAGGTGAATCTCTTTCTTTTCTTTCATCATCAACTCTGGGTTTAGTGTTCATTTTACACAAATTCAGCTACATAAGATGGCAAACGGATATTTTATATGTCTGCTTTACATAATAAGCAGGTGACATTGAAAAAAAACCTAAGGGGCGCATTTATTAAGAACAGCGTTTTAGATGTCGGTCTTAATAAAGGCGCATAGCTGGCAGTGGATCCGCCGAAGTTATTCATAACTTCTGCGCATCCAGTGCCTATTATAAATGTAAGACTGCTTAGAAGCATAAACAAGGCATAGAAAATGATAAATAAGATGGGCTTCCTGGCCCGTCCCCTTCCCCGCCCACAATTTTAGACCTGGCGTGAGCGGGTGAAGTCACAGATGGCGGCGCAACTCACCTCCATCTGCGCCTGGAATACGCCTACTCTAGACGTATTTCACAATAGTAAATGGCTGCCTAAGTATTTGAGTTTGGTTTATGATGGTAATGAAACGTAATATCAGAGATAAAATATGTCCCATTTGAGCCTCAAAGGCTTGTATATTCATGTCAATTGCATATCAATGCATGAATCAGAACTCTTACCTTGGTACACAAGTGCAAATCCTTGGGCCTGATTGATGCGATCCGAGAAAAAATACAAGATGACAAAATCTAATGAGATGTTAAAACTCTGTGATGGGTGGTTCCTGCCATCAAATCGTACCAAGACCTGCTTTGTATAGCCATCCAAAAGCTCTACCATATCCCGTGAGTCTTTGATATCAAAGAAGGTAAAGTTAAAATGGATTAGAGTGGCTCCTGGAACTTGAATTGTCCAATAACATGCTTTTCCCGATCCATACGAGTCTGGAAAATCTGGGGAGTAGATAACGGCTGCCTCCTTGGTATAATTTCCACCACATGCCCCAATAAGTGCTGCAAAGAGAGGAAAGTATACACATTACACAAGTCTATAGCCAGTTCTGAATTTAGATGGAAGAACTCAATACCTTATTAATGAGCTATGTTGTTTAATTTGTGAGTTTGAAGTTCACAATTATTCTCCATTTTGGTCTCTCTACACTAACTTGTACTTGAATAGACCACAGTTTAAGGAACAAATATCTACTGCCAGGGTCTTTAACCTGTGGCTCTTCTGATTATAAATCAAAAGTGCATGATGGTCAAAAATATTTTGTACTTCAATTATTGTGAGCACAGTCCTAGAATTAACAAATCAGCCTTTTTTTTTACTCTACGTGAAATGGAGGTCTAGGGTTGCCCGATTTGGCTATATATCATCTTGCCAACTTAACAGACCAAATCAAAGAAGGAAGGAAGGCTCACCACCTGGTCTACAAAAATAGCTTTTGACTGAAAGGACCTTTCGGAAGAGCTGTTCACATTAAGACCTTGTTAGTAGCCCAGTCTGTAAGCAGGTTTTCATATAAGCTACCTGCATCTACTATGCAGTTGGCTATATACATCTGCATAAACATTTTGGGGAAAATTTATCATGAGGGTAATATTTGAAGTCAGTTTTCCATGAGTCTGTGTTGGTGTACTTTGCTCCAAATTTATCAAATGGCACACGTTTGTTAAATTTCCCACCTCATTAAACTTAACACTTTTGCCTAGAAATGCTACACCAGTTTTTTATACCACTCCCCTCCACACCCCAAATAGATCACAGTGATAAATCTGGGGTGACATTCATTAACATAGCTAACCATGCCCACTTTCCCACCTATGTTTTCAAAACTTCCGCAATGAAGCTCATAATAATAATAATCTAAGTTCCTTATCAGCATGTTCTATTGGTCAGATTCGAACCCAGGACCCCAGAGCTGCAAAGCACTGGGCACTAACACGGAGCCACCATGCTGAGTATCCATGTACCCAGTTTGTCACTTTGTAATTTCTTGATTTTTATTAAAGAGCCTCTGTCAGTACGATGAGGCATGAGACCACCAGGAAGTGGCGTACACATGTTTAGATAAGTTTTTTCTGATAACTATCTCCACCTTTACAATCCACACTGCTTTTAACTTCAAAACTGCATCCAAAAATGTGATCAAAACCTGATGAACGTGTATAGGCAGCCTATGAGGAAAGTTTCTCCTGAGATAATTCTCATTATAATGATAGTTTGAATGTTTTCATTGCACCAAACACAGAAAACAGAGTAAAAAAATTAATTAAGGTTGTTTTAACCCGAGATAGGAGAGCTCACACCTCTTCCAAGTACCAGGCAACATGGTGGTGGAACTGCTGCCAAATGGAAACTGCAGTACATCTCATATATGGTGGGTCTGTCTTTCAGTTTTAGCACTATGGAAAACCACTTCCAATTTCTATCTTGGGTAGATGACATGAGCATTTCCTTCTCTCCTAGTCCAGTACTATGCTTAGGAACAGCTGATATTCCACAAGATATTAGATGGGTCTATCATAACTACAGGAGGAGTTGGAAACTGGCTGTAACATCGCAAATATCAGAGGTCATAAATTTACTAAACCAATATATCCAACATGAGCTCATTTTTTTATCCCAATCTAGGATAAAATTGCAAAATCAATATGTAACTTGGATTTCTTGTTCATATGTCAATCTCTCAGGCTAGTTTCACACTAGCATTGGAGAGCACTGGCACTGCCAGATGCTGCCTGAATGCACGCCGGTCCCATTAAAGGGGTTGTCCCACGAAAAATATTATACAGTTTTCAAACCAGCACCTGGATCTGAATACTTTTGTAATTGCATGTCATTAAAAATTTTGTACAGCTACTGAGTTATTCAATAAAGTGTATCTGTATAGGACCACTTAATTTCTTATTTCTTTGACCTGCTCACTGAGAAGGCCGCACATGCTCAGTTTCAACTTTTAACTGCCTCCTGAGCTGTGATAGGGTGAACATGGACACGCCTCCTGAGCTTGCAGCAGAAAAGACACTCCCCGAGCTGTCAGCTTGATATGAATCTAGCAGAGCAATGAATGTGGAGATCTCTGGATCCATGTGAGGTACAGGGCTGGTTCTTGCTTTGTTAGAAAGAGATTGTCATGTACTATATGATGTCTGATTTTCATTTTTTACATTATTCGTGGGATAACCCCTTTAAGTATAACGGGAAGAAGGTGAGATCTGGCCGCAACCTGGCAAATATGCTGAGAATTCCCTGGAAAAATACTGCTGCTTGAATATTTGCCGGGTTGCAGCTGGATCTCCGCTGGTCCCCATTGTAGTTAATGAGGCCAACGGACATTCAGGCAACGTCTGACAATGCTGAATCCAGAGAGCTCTGGCAGGCTGTTTCCTGCTGGAGCTCTCAAACATTAGTGAAAGTTACCTGACTCAGTATACGCATCTCTTTAAAGTATGGATCTCTTTAAAGAGACTAGTCCTGTATGGGCACTTACTGGAAGTACTCCACGGTATGCAGACTTATTGGCAATGCCCCATGGGAAAAGAATATGCAAATAGGTATCTCCCAAGGAAAGAGAACCATCTTGTACTCAGACAGCCAGAATATTACTCTGAACTGATGAGAAGAAAGCACCCCAAAACAGCTGTGTATGGATGGATATCTGCTTGGCTATATTCCCTTGTTACATCCCAAGGCTTGTTAAAATGTTGGATTTTGACTCATAGGGAGCCACTTTCACATGGTGGCACTACCAAGATGGTTCTCTTCCTTGGGAAACACCTCTTGCATATGCTGACACAGTATTGTAATTTAACATAAGCCTAGTTTTAGCAGTTATATCAGTCGGCCTTTTTGTTATCTACATCTGCTTGTAAATATCGGCTATGTTTACTTTGTTTATGCTGTGAACGTGTTCCTGAGACCTCTTAACAGTATATGCCATTCTTCTGCATATTGTGGTTGAAAGCAAATCAAAAAGGGATTAAGCCAACAGAAGACTAGCCATAATTGCTCTGTATCATGTACAGGGCATTGGCCTGCAGGAGGTGTTTGGGGAGGAAGTGGAGAGAATAGGACTGGTGGTGTGGCAATGAATGTGGTCGTAGTTCTCACAGTGAGAATTCCCTGCTCCAGCACTCTCCCAGGCCAGGCGTGCAGTGTGTGGAAGGGCGCAACCCTTCTTACCTTCAGGCACTTCCTGGATTTTGAGATCTTCTGCCTGGTGCTGGCTGGGGTACCCTTGATGTTAGGTGAGCAGCAGGGTGCAAGGCCGGATTGGATATGGAGACCATTGACCAGGCCAGCTTGATTATAGCAAAATAAAAAGTCTCTTTTTCATAGAATAAATGATTGGTGTCAAAGTGCAAATATGAAAAGTAGGCACAGTTCTCAAGTATATCACAGAGTAGGCTTTTCCTAATGGCTGTGTGTAGGGATGGCTATGATGGTGGTCCACCCTGAGTCCACTACCAGGTAACTACGATAACACTACGAACTGCTATAAATATTAAACATTAAATGTTTTAACAGCTTTAACAGTAAACCATAGCATTATCCCTTTACAAGTGAACCAGTGGTTCACTGCACATGTTCACTTAACTGTCGTTTTTAAGGGCCAAAATCTCTATATGCATGCCAATTGATATATACATGTCCACTTGATTTAATAAGATGAATACAATATATCATCTATTGGTTTACAGCTTAGCTTTATAGTGGATACCTACAGCACACACATTTTGTAGTACACAATTTTATTGAATAATATAAGTAACATGCAGCAAAAGTATATAATTGCTGTGACACTGCCCAAGGATATATGTACCACAGAGGCAGCCAATGCAGTCACTATGGAGTTAATATGTAGAAGGGCTCAGATCTGGCTAGTTCTATATGTCTTTTATATAGGGCTCCCTCCCTCTCCCTAAAATCAAAGCTATATAAGAAAAACAGGAATCTCAAGAGGGTAATTCTAATACAATAGATCAGCTAGGGGTGATATCCCTGCCCCAAGGTGTAATGACATAAACCAACACCAACTCAGTGCCCTATTTTGACCTTTAATATGGATCTTCTCTGCTTAATGTGCATCACTGACACTACCTGTATGGATATGCCACCAGACTGATATATTTTTCCTGCGGAAATATTTTATAAAATGTCCTTTAAATCCATGAGACTACTTTTAACACAAGTGTCTGGACTCACGTTGCTCTTTTTAGTTGGCAAATGTTCATACAAAAGTTTCATAAAATGACTTGATGTTGAAATGTGTAGAAGAACCTTGATTCAACAACTGCATATCTTAAATAGTTGAATTTATGTGTTTAATACTAAGGCACACATTTAAACCATTATTCTGCTTGTGCTAAAGAATATGGGTACAAACACAAAAAGCGTATTGTGTTCAGGCAAACTTTTTAAAAATTCCAAGAATGCAAAACTTGAAGAAACTAAGGGTTCTAAATATACTATCTTGCAGACTTTGAGGTTAAAATTGATTTTTTTTCTTCCTGGAAAAATTTTAAAGCTACAAGGAAAGGAAAGTTTACCAATGAAATTTTATAATATACAGTAGATTACTGATAAAGAATAAACTCACACCATATAACTAAAGATAAGCGTTTGATTCAAAAATTGATTCAACGCTTTGCAGTTACTGTGACAGGCAGGTCTCATACAGTACATGGACGTGGGCATGGTTGTGCAGGCCACCAACAGTCCTAAATAATCCCTAGCTAAACAAAAAAAAAGCATACAGCAGCCTTCAGTAAAGGAAAAAAAAAAAAACACTGTACGCCCATGCAGGACCTGTGTCCCAATGACTTTAGTGGAACAAAAGAATGACATGGAGGCAATGCCAATAAAGTAGTGGAGAAAAAAGGTTCTTTTAAGCCATGTTGTGGCAGGCGAAACACAGAACAGGTGCAGATCTTTTCAGGATACCTTATATGAGAGTGGAATTTGCTCCTGGTTTTGGCTCACCATACAATAACTGCTGGAATAAACTGAGCAAATAACTGAAGTGTGAACTCAGCCTTACAGGTCAATGTTAGCATCAGTTCTAATTTACTTAAAGGGATTGTCCGGGTTCAGAGCTGAACCCGGACATACCCAGGTTTTGACTCCCGCAGCCCTCCTGAACAGGGCATCGGAGCATCTCATGCTCCGATGCCCTCCCTTGCCCTGCGCGATCCAGCGCAGGGCAAGGGCTCTTTTGTTTATAAACATTCACTGCCGGGCGGAGGCTTCCGCCCGGCAGTGAGTTCGGTGACGTCACCGGCCGTAATGGGCCGGCTTTAGCGCTGCCCTAGCTGTTTGAATGGCTAGGGCAGCGCTAAAGCCCGCCCATCAGCGCCGATGACATCACCGGGCTCACTGCCGGGCGGAAGCCTCCGCCTGGCAGAGCCCGGTACGTCACCGGAACCGGGCTAAATTCCTTTGCCCTGCGCTAATTAGCGCAGGGCAAAGGAGGGCATCGGAGCATAGGATGCTCCGATGCCCTGTTCAGGCGGGCTGCCTGAGTGAATTGAAAGGTATGTCCGGGTTCAGCTCTGAACCCGGACAACCCCTTTAATGGTGCAGTGGCCGAGATTCTAATATAGTGGGAAAAAGCTGTCTCATTTTACACTGTCTGCTGCGTCCACATTGATTGATAGATAACCTTTTCTGTTAGCCACTGATTCTAATATAGTGTGAAATAGTCTCTCACTTCACTGTTTGTGGGGTGTCCACATTGATAGATAACGTATTCTTTAGTGGCTCTATGTAAGGAGGGTGTCAGCAGTAAGGTTGTGTTGACGTCACTGTTTATTTTTCTCCTCTTCTGGTCCATCAGAAGAACAGCACCAAAAAATAGGATCCTGTATTTTGAGCATCCGTCTTCACACGGTCAGTATTTGGTCAGTAATTGATCAGTATTTGTAAAGCAAAAACAGGAGCGGGTCCAAAACAGAGATGAAATGGATTCGCTCCTGCTTTTGGCTTCTAAACAATTATCAAATCCTGACGCAAATTACTGACTGTGTGATCGAGGCCTTATGGATGCTCCAAAGACAGGACCTGCTGAGCCACGCCTGATTCATCTTTATAAAGGTTAATCTTTCAACATTGTGTGTTGAAAGGAAAGTTTTCTTTGGGGTAACTATGCCCCCTCTGTACTAAACACTTGCTCTGATTCCACATTACTGGCCAGGCAGGAAAGCCTATCCAGGTCAAACTGGGCAAGTTGCAGCCACAATTTAAGTTTTACTGCCCAGTAGTCCAGGGGATCTTGGATATGGGGTGACAGGGTGCAGTCCAAGTATGCCACCACCTCCTGCTGGTTCAGGTTCTGCTCCATGCCCTGCTGCTGGCTGATTTCTTCAGTAGGTGGGTGAAGAAATATGCTAATCAGAGACTCGTTGCTGCTGATGGAGCTGGTGCTGCTCTTGTCCAGTCATGGAAGTGGATCATAAGTTCAGAGGACCCCCTGGCTCAGATCTTCATGAGGATGGGTGAAGGTGCACATAGGCAGCGACCAACCGACAACATTGGATGTCTTCATAGTAGTTGAGTTTTTCATCTTTCTCAGAAGGTGTAAATAAAGGCCCCCATTTTGGCCCAGTAGAAAGGGTCTAACATGGTGGAGAGCCAGTAGTCATCCCTCTGCTGAATGGTGATAATGCAGCTGTCACTGCACAAGCAACTCAGCATGCATCCTTCAATTTGCACAAGGAAATTGAAGGAACTCCTTGCCTCCATCTCCACTGCATACTGCCACGGTCTGTTAGGGTCATCTGTCTGGTCTTCCTCATTGCCCTCCAGCTACTCACGCTCCTCCTGCACCTCTCCTGTCGCTTGGACAGATAAACCACCTATTTCTTCATATAATTCCTGGATGTTTATGTCCGCCTCGTCCTCCTCTTTGGCCAGTTCAGCCTCCACAGGGCTCAGGTGGCCATGAGATATAGGTGCCATGTCTCCTGTCCTCTGGCCAGTTAGATTTATCAGCATCTGCTCCAGGTCATAAAGGAATAGAATCACATCATTCATCCCGTAGTCCTGGTGACTGACAAAAAGTGGTCTCCTCAAAGGGCCTGAGCTAATGGCATGTGTCACGCAAGAGGTGCCACTAGCTACTGTCAAAGTTATACAGGGGAGTAGTCCTGCCACCCTGCATTATCAAGAAATCGTTTATGGTCTTCCTCTGCTCATATAGACAGTCCGACATGTGAAAGGTGGAGTTCCAATGTGTGTAAATGTCACATACCAGACGATGTTGGGGAACACCATCCTGCCTTTGCAGCTAGAGGAGGAAGTGTTTTACACAGTAAGAGTGGCTGAAGTGCATACACAGTTTCCTGGCCTTTTTCAAAATGTTGGGCGGAAGACTTCAGGAACCGTTTTACAACAAAATTAAAAATGTGCGCCATGCAGGGAACATGGGTCAGCCCTTCTTGACGCAAGCACTGACAGAATGTTCTTCCTGTTATCGGTGAGCATGGCTCCAATCTTCAGTTGGCGAGGAGACAGCCAGGATTCGATTTATTGGTGAAGGATGCGGAACAGTTTCTCCCCAGTGTGACTCCATTCACCCAGGCTGGGTGACACTGCCATGCTCTGCACAGGTGGTATGCTGGAGGAACGCTCTTAACTGTGCCTACAGTGGAGGCTGAGGACAAGGTGGAGGAGGCAGAGGAGAACATTGGCGCCGGAATCACAGCTTGAGAATGCAGAGCTGGCATTGCCATTATCTGGACAAGTTGCTGGTGTGCCTGGACAGGAAACACATTTACCCAGTGGGCTGTAAAAGATATATATTGTCCTTGACCATAGTTACAGCTCCACATGTCGGTGCTGGCATGAATTGTATCAGACAACGACAGGCTCAAGGACTGGCCCATCTTCTGCTGTAAGTATGTATGCAGGGCTGATATAGCTTTTTTAGAGCAGTAACGACGGCTTAGGACTCTCCACCTTGGCTCGGCACAAGCCTTCAGTTCTCTGAAATGTGCAGAGTCAACCACATGGAAAGGGAGAGACTGTATTACCATCAACTTGGCCAGGAGCACATTCAGCTTCTGCGCCGTTGGATGAGTGCACGCATACTGTTGTTTCTTTGCAATCTCTTCTGTGATCAATTGCTTGAAAATGGAGCATAAGAACCAGTAGATGAATTGAAGGAAAGACATCTTCCTTCTGCTGAAGTGGAGGAGCTTTGACTGCTGGAGAAGGTATGCAGGCCTCTGGGAGATACAGCGGTTGCTGCGTCAGGCTATACCACTACATTAGATCCACGGTTTTACCAGGCCACTTTATGGTAATGCTCCATGTGTTGACTCAGGACCTTGCTCTCAGATCTTGCATACTGTCACACTAACGTCATCCAGCGACTTGATAAAAATTCCCACACTGGCGAGTATGGCATTTTACCCCCACCAGTCCATGACGACTGTCTGCCGCTGCCTCTATAAAGCTGTGCACTGCTAGTTGTTTCCTGACAGGTAGAAGACGGTCTATCCCAGGCACATTTGGCTCCAGATTAGCTTGCACCCTGCAGGCTCACTGACACGCTGCCCCCTGCCGATATCTCACGGGCAAGCTACTCCCCTCACCCCCTGATGTGGATGATGATGAAGCCCCCTCTTCACCTGGCTCCTACGTGTGATCAGCTACACCATCATCCACTACTGTGTGCTCATCATTTATGTCAAGTTTACCAGTCTTTTGGCCACGTCCCTAACCGATTGAAAAAGCTTTACTCCAATTTGAGAATCAAGGCCTAATAGAACTGTTTATCTATTAATCACTGTGGATACAGTTTAATAATATATAACTCGGTGCCCTACACTGCAATTGATTCAAACTGCTCTGTCTCCTATATATCCCTTCAGCTTCAGATTACAGTACCTGCACTGTCCCTTTGACACTGGTAATTCAGTATTCTCTTTTTCTACAGATTGTCAGCACTACTATCCCTAGCGCAACAGCACTTCCATGTCTCTCCCCATGCTCAGCTCACAGTGAAATGGTGGAGACCATGCGGAATGAGGCTTTTAAAAGGGCTGTGACATCATAGGGGATGGTTATCTGTGGATTGGCTGTCCTTCTTACTTTCACTTTGTAACACGTGTAGCCACCATGTTAGGAAGTAAAATGACTCGTTACCACGAATCGCAAGGAATTTTTGAATTTTTCCTAAACTTCGGATCAAATTTGACTTAAGATGCTTTGATTCCCTTAACACTACATATAACTTTTGCCCATTTTCAAGGGGCTATTATCTGAATAGGAAACGAGAAACAAATGTTCAATTATCCTGCAGCACCACCACAGGGGAAATTAGTTATTACATTGTACACATTAAAAACACTAGGTGTCTGTGTAAAGCATGGATGTGCTAAATCGGTGAGACACAGAGGCACTTTATGAAGTCACTCTCAACTCAATTTTTAAGGTTCCAAATGAGGGTTTCTGTTTACTCAAGATGTCCTAATATTATATTTGATGAGCGAGTAGTGAAATATGCTTTTTTTTTTTTTTTTTTAAACAGACAACCCTTTTAAGCAATATAGTGAATAAACTGTAAGTAATGTTATTGTTCAAAAACAGAGGCAATCAAATAATAACTCAAAGGCTGCTGAAAATTTTAGATTGCCCTGAAATCCTGTATATGGCCTGCCAATGGATTATAGATATGGGTTGATGTAAACTCTATGTCGATGTCAAAATGCCCAAAAAGTAAAAAACATTTTTTAAAAAGTAAAAAAAAAAAAAAAAAAAAACAATTCAAATCACTCCCCATTCTCTAGAATAAAAAAATTGCAGATTCAACATTTTTTCGTCACTTCATCCAAAAAAAAAAATATACCCTCATATCGCTCGATAGACATAACTATAAAAAAAAGTTGTTGGGGGTCAGAATATTGCGATGAAAAGAAAAAAAAAAATTCCCCCAAAGTTTGTATTTTTTTCAGTATTCAAACACAAGCAAAACGATATAAATGTGGTATCATTGTTGTACTCATACTGACGCAGAGAATGAAGGCCAAAGGTCAGTTTTAATGCGTAGTGAATGCTGTAAAAACAAAGCCCATAAAACTAATGCGAAATTGTGTTTATTTCCAACCAATTTTTTCCAGCTTCTACTAAATTTTTCCAGCTTCTGCAATAGAGCCATTAGAAAGTACAACTTGTCCTGCAAAAAACAAGCACTCATACAGATATGCTAATGAAAAAATAAAGTTATGGCTCCAGGAAGTAAAAAATGAAAATGCAAAAAACGAAAATCACAGGTCCTGAAAGGGTTAACGTGGCTTTAAGGGAATCTTATATTGATGGCATATCCTCAGGATAGGTCATGAATACCTGATCAGTAGGGGTTGGACACTCGGAACCCCCAGACATCAACTGTGTGAAGAGACTGTGGTGCTCCAGTAAGTACTGCGGCCCCTCACAGCTAATCAGTTACAGCTCTGAACACTGTATAGTGCCTGTGCTCGGTAGTGCAGCTCAGTTCATTTCAGTTAAATGAGACTGAGCAGCATAAAGGCCATGTGACTAACTGATGTGACGTCACTGCCCTAGGCTGAGGCTACAGCACTCTTAAAACAGTTAATTGGCAGTGGTGCTGGGAGTCGGACCACTGCTGATCAGCTATTGATGATATATCCTGAGGATAGGTAATTGATATTCTACTCCCAGAAAACTCCTTTAATATATTCTCCTATGATTATAAAGTTGACACTTTCTTCTCAACATTAGGACAAATGTCTTTGCTCTGCTTATTGTGAAGCTGAAACAATCCACTACACTAGGAATGCCAAGTCAGGGGAAAATTATATTTGGCAAAATTACCAAAATCACTGAGTGAAGAAAATGATTGAAATCCAGTGTACGCCACCCCGCCCACCTCTACTAAACACCAGACAACAATCTTCTGTTCTGGTTCCATGCCCTGGCCTTCAAGGCTGTGAACCAAGGTCTAAATTCAGAGCCACATACTTGACTTCCCGCAAATCGAAGGCGTGTGTGACCACAGCTGTGTCCTTCTCCTGAAATGTTCTCTCTCAGTCTGACCTCTAAGTACACAATAATCTGCGTACTCTCTCTGACAAGACTGCACCGCATTGTTCTCACAGGCAGGCCTTTCACAGGCTGAAAGCAAGAAGCAGTAAATGTTTACTAGAAATGAGGGTACATCTGAACCACAATCTGATGTGACTTTTGGACACTAAGAAGAGGATTCATGACTAATCCAGTTTAGATCCAGGATTCTTTCTATTGTCCGAGTGAAGTGTTACACATAATATTTAAAGAAGGGGAATAACTTTCTTTCTTAAAAGTCGAAGAAAATGCGTAGTCATCTATCTACTATGCTTTTGAAAAGTCTTTAGATCTTTTCACTTTTTGCACATTTTGTTACTGCATGTTGCGGCCTTGTTTGAAAATAAAAAAAAATCATGTTTTCCGCCATCATTCTAAACTCAATACCTTATAATGAAAAAGAGAAAACTGAATTTTAGAAATTTTTTCAAATTAAAAAGGAAGTACTATCATTTCACATGAACATCCAGACCTTTTGCTATGACACTTGAAATTTAGCTCTGGGGGCCTTATCTTTGAGATGTTTTCTCTCCTTAACTGTAGTCCACCTGTAGTAAATTCAGTTGATATTATTTGAAAAGACACCCCCTGTCTATATAAGCTTTTACAGTTGATAATCAAAGCAAAAACCATGACACGAGGAGGAAAGAACTGTCTGTAGAGCTCAGAGACAAGATTGTGTAGAGGCATAGATTTGAAGAAGGGTAGAAAAAAGATTTCTGTTGCACTGAAAGTTCCCAAGAGCACGGTGTCCTCCATATTTTTTAAATGAAAGAAGTTTGGAAGAACCAGGAATCTTCCTAAAGGTGGCCATCCTACCAAACTCCAAGTAATCTGAGAGAAGGGTCTTGGTAAGAGAGGTGACCAAGAACCCAATGGTCACTGTGGCTGAGCTGTAACAATCCTGTGCACAGATGGTAGAAACTTCCAAAGGTCAACCATCAATCAGGCCTCAATTGTACACTTAATATCTGGAGGATATCAGGCATGGTGTGTCATCATCTGCCTAATGCCATCCCTACAGTGAAACATGGTGGTAGCAGTGCTATGCTGTGTGGGTGTTTTTCAGTGGCTGGAGCAGGGAGTCTGATCAGGGTTGAGGGAAAGCTGAATGGAGCAAAGTACATAGATATTCTTAATGACATCCTGATCCAGAGTGCCCCAGACCTCAGACTGGGATGAAGGTTCACATTCCAACAAGACAATGGGGCATTTATCAATGTTTTTACGCCACAATTGTGATGTAAAGGCATCTGTGCACCATAATTGGCAACTTTTTGAGCTTCTCTGCACTTTTCTGAAGTGCTGAGAAAAAAGGGTGTGGCTTTGCTTAAGAGGGCATGGCTAATGGCTTTATGTTTGGTACATGGGGTAGCAATAAGCAATAAGATAGAAGGGTTCCTAATCTCTGTATTAATTCTAGAGCTTGTCCAGCTTTTAAGGTATTTAAATTACAGCCTATCCTCAGGATAGGCCATCAGAAGCTGATCGGCCGGGGTCTGACACCTCGCACCTCCGACAATCAGCTGCCAAAACTCGGCACCGGAAAATACACAGCACCATCAACCTTGTGGTGGAGAAAGTTCGTTACTATAGCACTGCTCCCTTTGAAGTCAATGAAGTAAATTGGAGCAGTGCTGCAGTGATGGTCTCAGTCCATTACATATAAGTGCATCTCAATAAATTAGAATATCAAAAAGTTTTTTTTTTTCAGTAATTCAGTTTCAAAAGTGAAACACATATATTATATAGAGTCATTACAAACAGAGTGAACTTTTTCAAGTGTTTATTTATGTTAATGTTGATGATTATGGCTTATAGCCAAGGAAAACTCAAAATTCATTATCTCACAAAATTTGAATAATTAACCCAAAACACCTGCAAAGGCTTCCTAAGCCTTTAAAAAGGTCCCTTGGTCTCGTTTAGTAGGCGACACAATCATGGGGAAGACTGCTGACATGACAGATGTCCAGAAGGCTGTCATTGACACACTCCACAAGGGGGTAAGCCACAAAAGGTTATTGCTATATAAGCTGGTTGTTCACAGAGTGCTGTATCAAAGCATATTAATGGAAAGTTGAGTGGAAGGAAAAAGGGTGGTAGAAAAAGGTGCACAAGCAACAGGGAGAACTGCAGCCTTGATAGGATTGCTAAGAAAAGGCCTTTCCTAAATTTGGGGGAGATTCACAAGGAGTGGACTGCTGCTGGAGTCAGTGCTTCAAGATCCACCACACAGACGTATCCAGGACATGGCTACAAGTGTCGCATTCCATGTGTCAAGCCACTCATGACCAATAGACAACGCCAGAAGCGTCTTACCTGGGCCTATGAGAAAAAGAACTGGACTGTTGCTCAGTGGTCAAAGGTGTTGTTCTCAGATGAAAGTAAATTTTGCATTTCATTTGGAAATCAAGGTCCCAGAGTCTGGAGGAAGAGTGGAGAGGCACTCAATCCAAGTTGCTTGAGGTTTGGGGAGCCATGTCATGTCCACTGTGTTTTATCAAGACCAAAGTCAGTGCAGCCGTCTAACAGGAAATTTTAGAGCACTTCATGCTTCCCTCTGCCGACAAGCTTTTTAAAGATAGAATTTTTATTTTCCAACAGGACTTGGCACTTGTCGACACTGCCAAAAGTACCAATACCTGGTTTAATAACCACATTATCATTGTGTTTGATTGGCCAGCAAACTTGCCTGACCTTAACCCCATAAATAATCTATGGGGTATTGTCAAAAGGAAGATGAGAGACACCAGACCCAACAATGCAGACGAGCTGAAGGCTACTATCAAAGCCACCTGGGCTTCCATAATACCTCTGCAGTGCCACAGGCTGATCGCCTCCATGCCACGCTGCATTGATGCAGTCATTCATGCAAAAGGAGCCCCAACCAAGTACTGAGTGCATTTACTTTACATACTTTTCATTTGGCCAACATTTCTGTGTTTAAAAAAAATGACAGTTGGTCTAATATAATATTCTAGTTTTCTGAGATAATGAATTTTTGGTTTTCCTTGGCTGTAAGCCATAATCATCAACATTAACATAAATAAACATTTGAAAAAGTTCACTCTGTTTGTAATGACTCTATATAATATGTGTTTCACTTTTTAAATTAAATTATTGAAAAAACAACAACTTTTTTATGATATTTTAATTTATTGAGATGCACTTGTAGTTGACAGTACTGTGCGGTTCTGGTGTCGACTTGGCGCTATACCTGAGCAGCTGATGTGTGGGAGTTCGAGGTGTCAGACGCCGCCAATCAGCTAGTGATGGCCTGTCCTGACAATAGGCCAAGCTTTTATGTATAGACAATATTTATACTGTGTGTACTGTATGTACATCGACACCTAGGCTTTTATTATGTAAAAAAGGTACAACCTGTTCCCTATGACCCCTCTGCAGTTACCACTTGGCCCATAACATGTTGTTCACAGCTATTATGTCTTTTGGGAGGCAGAGGTATGAAATGACGACAGCTTTGAAATGCTTGAGACCTCCTGCCGGCAGCTGTTGGTCTGGATTCCAGGCTGGTGAGATATCTATTGTTAGATCTGCTACCAGAGGTTGTGGCCTTTTCAATTTTGCATGCGGGACCCACATTGTGATGTTGATCCTATGATTTCCTTTTGATACATTAGAATTTATGCCATGTATTAAGTATGGCTGTAGAAATGTTAATCCCGAAGACAGACGGAGATAGAAGTGGCTCAGTTGCAAAGGGACAATGGCTTTAATAATGATTCTCAGGATTGTTTCAATGTCCATTTATATTACAGACATTTCTTTCAAAATATGTAACATATTTAAAGATAAATTATCAGAAAATCTAATACTTCCTGTACTGTAATATTTAATTGTGTGCTAGTCTCTTAATAGTACTTTCTGCTTTTTGTATACTGTGTTTGGCAAGGTGTATGGCTTAGCTGTAGACTAATTGTAGTTTTGACCTGGTTTACACAAAATTGCTGTTTTGCAAATAAATAAAACCGCAATAAAACGATAACAAAACAGCATTATACGCACACTGATAAAAAGATTTTCTAATTTTAAGTTTAGGCTACTTTCACATCTGCATTTTTGCTGGATCCATCATGGATCAGCAAAAATGTTTCCGTCATGATAATACAACCGTCTGCATCAGTTCTGAACGGATCCGGTTGTATTATCTCTAAAATGACCAAGACGGATCCGTCTCTAAAACCATTGGAAGTCAATGGGCGCCGGATCAGTTTTCTTTTGTGTCCGACTTACATTGTGTCTTATGCTGGATCCGTCTTGATTCGCATCCCATGCCGGACAGAAAAACGCTGCTTGCAGTGTTTTTCTGTCCGCAATGGGGACGCAACCAAACGGAATGGAATGCATTATGTTCTAGGGCATTCTGTTTATTTTAGTTTTGTCTCCATTGACAATGAATGGGGCCAAAACGGAAGTGTTTCTTCTGCTATTGAGATCCTATGACTGATCTCAATAGGGGAAAGAAAACGCTGATGTGAAAGTAGCCTAAAATAGATTGTCCATATTGGATAATTTTTTTTTTTGTTAGGTAACCCTCCCAATGATCTGCTGTAATAAGTAGGGGTGCCCAGCAACAAGGGTTCAATTTTTCAGCAGTGTCAAAGCAGGAGAGACAAAGTTCCATTTTAGATCCGTGGACTGTCAATATAACGCATAGTCATGAGGGAGAGAAGCTGTTCGTAGCTGTTGTCCACTCTAGCGAATAACTGCTATGAATATAGAAATCTTAGTCTCACTTCCTTCTGGGATTCATGTCCCCTCCTATCCCTTGGTTGAACTTGATGGACTTTTGTCTTTTTTCAACCGTATTAACTATGTAACTATTTAATGTGAAACATTTTTACATGTTCATTATGGCTATATTATATGTTTTAATCATTATGTAAGAAAAATGATTCACTGTATTTTGTGTTTTAGACAATCAACAGTTTCACAGATCTCTGCTTGATGTCAGTGCATAAAATCTTGCCCTCCTTGCAGCTGATAGATGGATGCCCATGTGTGCAGTCTTGGTATTATTAGAAAGTTTCAGAACTTTCATTGAACGATGTTTAAAGTGGTTTTCCAAGTGTTTTTTTTCCTGATGACCTATATCCTTGGCAGGTCATCAGTGTCTATTCAAATCGGGGGGCCAACTCCCAGCACCCCCACCGATTAGCTGCTAGAAGAAGCAGTGGCGCTTCAGTGAGCACTGTGACCTCCTTGCAGCTTACCCTAGTACAGTGTTGTCATATTTATCAATCACAAGGCGTAGGCACACCTCAGTCCTATTCAAGTTAATGGGTCTGAGCTGCAATACCAAGCATAGCCACTATCGAATGGACGGTGTTGTGCTTGGTATGCTGCAAGGAGATCTCAGCGCATACTGGAGCACCGTGGCCATCTTGAAACACTGATGGTTGTGGTTGCCAGAAGTCAGACCAATCAGATATTGATGACCTATCCTCAGGATAAGTCATCAGTATAAAACACTTGTAAAACCCCTTTATATGTTATTTACAGAAAACAAAAAAAGTAAAACATTTTTCCATATTAAAGTCAAGAAGTAAAATAATCAAATGTGGATAACCAATCACCAAAAGTGGATAAACAAGCTGCTGGGAATTCCAACCAAGACCCTGAGCTTTTGAAAAGAATGCATATTAGATTATCTGAGGATGATGAAGCTTGAAGGGCACAGAAACTATAGCTGATGGATGAATCACCTGTATTGTGCACAACCTTTTGAACACTTTTTGGCTGCACCATAAAAGTTTTTCTTTCCGCTAATAGCTTATGCTTAGCACGCTGGTACTTTCTGCCATTGACTCTGTGTTTGCATGGCAAATTATTAATTTTGTCTCGTTTTTTGCAGATGCAAATGATTATCATTTTCAACAAAGTGACTACACCTCTTCAACTATATTTTACCCTCCTTAGTGTAGTCAAACACCCTATGTGGCACTGTATAAGACCATCTGCGTGTGTGTGGAGAAATTAAAAGTTTGCCCATCCTTGTCCGAGGGTGCTGCCACACATTCTGGCAATGCTGCATTTTGGATACAGCAAAAAATGTATAGCAGGAACAACAACAGCAACCACATATTCAGGTTTATGCTGTGTTTCCTATCAGAAAATGAAAATAAAAAGCAAATCATGCAATTAAATTACATTAATTACAAAATTGAGTTACATTAATGCAATTCAAGTTTGCTGTGTGTTTTCCCATTGCTGGAAGGAAACACAGTATAAACACAGGTGTTGCAAAAAGTGAACACTCTTTTTTTCCTGCATCCAAAAGCAGCATCCAAATGTACAATGGAGCACAATTATATAAACTATTGCAAAGCTGGATTTGCAAATGGAACATGATGCAACACTTCCATTAGCAAAAGAAATCTGTATACATTTCACCCTATAGTGACTAGACTGTGACAATGTCCCCTGCTGCCCTCTCCTAATGAAATTCTGATTCTGCCTTTCCTGCCGCTGTCTCCTATGAAAGTCTAAATTTCCTGCTCCCAGACCAGACAAAAGGCAGAGTGAGGAGTAGGTGCGCTGCTATTATTCTAATGCTTGCTCATCGCTCCACACTATCAATTTCTCCCAATTTCAGTCTTAAGTTTTCTTATTGACCTCTGATTAATGCTCATCTTGCCTGGGCTGTCAGTTTAGGTTGACGGCCACGTTTTGGTAGGTCTGCAGTTGTGCCATACTCCTTACATTTTTGCATGATGGATTAAAACAGTGCTGTGGGAGATGTTCAGAATTCGAGATACTTTTTATAACTTAACCCTGCTTTACACTTATCAACAACTTTATCCCTGACCTGTCTGGTGTGTTCCTTGTTTTTCATGATGCTGTTTGATCACTATTGTTCAATAACAAACCTCTGAGAACTTCACAGAACAGATGTAGTTATACTGAGAATAAATTACACACAGGTGGACTTTATTTACTAATTAGACTCCTGAGGGCAATTCAAACACTGGATTTTATTTAGGGGTATCAGTTTACAGTGGGCTGAATACAAATGCATGTCACACTTTCCAGATTTTTGTTTATTTAAATTTTGAAAACTTTGTATCATTTTCTTTTCACTTCACATATTTTCCACTTTGTGTTGGTCTATCACCTAAAATCCATTTAAGTTTGTGGGTGTAAGTTGAAAAATGTGGAAACGTTCAAGGGGTATAAATACTTTTTCAAGTCACTGTGGCTCACTTCTAATTGATAGTCTACTAAACAAACTGGCTCCCCATGAAATACTAATGCCTCTGTTCTGTGTCGCTCCTTACAATGGCTACCTGTCTCTTGTAGCAGTAAATTGTAGACTATAAAGCTCACCACAATGCTGCGCAGTCATAGGTCTCCCCTCTCATCTCAGTTGTGCTCCTCACAATAGAGTTTAATTTAAATTATTTTTTAAGTCTAGGAGAAATGCAGATACAATCTGGACACTTACAGTCAAACAGGATGATTCGTCCATCCCCTCCGCATGGCTGCGTGTGATCCCCAAAACAAACACTGTTGCAGTCTGTGCTTGGCGTCTCTCCATGTTTTCTGTAATCTGCATTATTACCACAGAAGCAAGCAAACCCAGACTCCAGTCCAGCATACTGGGAATGAAAAGAGAGGATTATCAATACATTATCAAGAAATTCATTTTACATCATACTAAAAGGAGGATTCCATCTGATATATGTAGGAAATGCCATAACACTACCATTGGTGGATGTTTGATGAAGGTCTCTTTGGCTTTTCTACTACACCTGGCCCCATTCAAGTGGATGAGGCTATATTTGGCCAGCATGTGGCCAGGAGCATTGCTTTATGGGGAAATATTGTGGAGGAGCCACATCTTGGCGATGTGGCTTCTTCACACTAAGGGACATTGGGGTCTTGTGCTTTTGAAGTAACTGGTGATATGGTGTAGAGATAGGTCATCACTTACTATATAAATATAATATTATAAAGCCCCTGCAAATATTTATTGTGTGTAGATTAGAGGACAGAAAAATAATTAAAGATAAGAAGTGGTAGGTGTTATCTAATTCGGCTTCACTGAATACCTAGACACCCCCTACATAAAACTGTTTTCTTCATATTCGTCAGAGGGTCTTTGGTGGTGGCCCAGGTGTGGCTGATACTTCTGCACCACCTATAGCTAAAAAAAAACTGCTTAAAAAAGAGCCTGTCACTCGAGATGACTACTTTGAAAAATTTAGAATTGAATCCAAATGTTTCAAAAAAATTTGATTCTAACAAATCCAAATTTTAAGTGATTTGATTTGGGAGAATCTAGGAGAGCAGGTAAGAGAGGGACAGAGAGAGACTTTTCCAGGCAATCAAAGTACTTTCGATCAGGTAGAATCATTTCATACCTGAATTGAATCACAAGAGCGATTCGGACGTGAATTGAATTTTAAGAAATTCACTCATCTCTACCTGTTGCACCTTTAAAATTAGCAACTCATAAATCATGGCTGGAATGTCCAATTCTGGTAGAACACTCCTTGCAGCCCGGTCTTCTGAAATATAGGCTGTTTCAACACTGTGACTGTAAATGTCGTGTCAAGGAGGCCGCTATCAACACTGTGTAGTGATTTACAACTGTACAATAAAAAAGTCTATCATCTTTACATCTGTCTTTAGTTTGGCTTCAGGTAAAACACAGCTTGCATATGACAATGCAACACCCTGATATATGATTATCACACACCAGATAGCACATCTGTATCACTGACTCCCACATATAGGGAAATAGCTCTGTATAACCAGGTGTAGCTCAAAAAGCTACACCCCTGTAGCCACCTGTATGTCATATGGGTGTTGCTTGCATTAAAGAGGATGCCTGGAATTTCCAGACACTTGAGTAACAGCAGGAAACGGTAGAACATGAATTATTGCCATTACTCACCCATTATATCCCCTGCTGGTCTAGCACTGCTGCTTTGGTGGTCTCCGCCAGTTCTGCAGCAATGACAATGGCTACAGAGGTCACGTGAATCATGTATGTCATATTATCATTGCAGGACTGACAAGAACCCTTGGAGCTGGGAGGGAGAGGGATTTAATCCTTAAAGGGTTTGTGCACAGATTTATATTGATGACCTATCATCTGCAGGTGTCTGACACCCAGCGCCCTGGCAATCAGCTGTTTGATGAGGAGGCGGCGCTCCATTCAAGCACTGGTTCCTGATCTTTACATTACGTGTCGTCTGCTGTAGTGCAGTGGCGTCATGTAATTACAAAGTGCACCGGGTATCGGACCTCCATCGATCAGATATGGATGACCTGTCCTGAGGATACGAGAGCTTAGTTTTTGTCGGACAAGTTTTAATTTTTAGTGAGGCCATTTAATAGTTTATATAATGTATTTAGAAAATGTAGACAAGTTATTCATGAGGCGGAAATGGGAAAAATACAATTCTTCCTTTATGTTTTGGATTCTGTTTTTACAGCAATAAAAATGACACAAAATTAATGTAATATTTGTAATTTTGTATGGAGATGTGGTTGTTTTTTTTCTTGTTGTGAAAGCTGTAATTTTTATTGATATTTCCAAGCATATATACTGTTTGACGCTTTAATAATTTTTATTACATTTTTCGGGGGAAGGTGAGGCATATAAATAATGTGATAGTTTTATTTATTTTTTCATTTTCAGACATGGATTTTATTTTTCATATAAAAAATGGAAAAAGCAGGGCTTTTCTAAAATTGATAATTAGTGTTTAGCGAAGTTATGAAAACTTTGTTTTAACTGCTTTGCCGAATTTCACACATTTCTTTGAAAGTAGTGGGCATAATGACGGGGAACAGTGATTGCACCAACCCCCATTATTGAACCCAGGCTAGAGATCCGGTTGTTAAAATTACACATCCGGCTGGCAGCTGGAGATGAGCCCTTCAATTCCACAGTTTAGCTCCTCAGGCTTTTTAAAAGTTGTGCGGTATGTGTGTGCAGTGTATATGTGGTGTATTTATGTATGTGTATGTGTGTTGCATATATGTGATGTATATGGAAACATGTGTCATGACGCTGCATGTCTGTCGTTGAGTAGGGAACCTGCAGTTAAAAATTTAAATCCCACCCCGATTGACCCCTCAGATGCCGCGTTCATTGCTCATAGCTTAATTTGATGTAAAAATGGAGGCCTTTCAGGGTTTAAAAACAAATACCTTATCCATTCAGCATGAAGAGACTGCAAAGGCCATCCTGATTGGAGATTCTGCGCAAAATGTCATACGGTCCGTGATGACGTCATCATGCTGGCCAGTGTGGTGATGTGGTATGTCACCATACACGAGATTTTGTGCGGGATCTTCAATCAAGATGAAAGAGGTGAAATTTTTTTTTACGCCGTTTCAGGGAAAATTGATTCGTTACTACGAAGCACGAGGAAATTCGCTCAACCCTATTGATATTATATATTTGTTTTTTTATATTTCACTCTACTTTATTCAGCTGATTTTTACTTTGTAGTAATCCTCTTGGGGGGATGGAAACTATAATTATTTGAACACTTTACAGCAATACTTCTGTATTAGTCCACACAATTTTATTACCATTCTGTTATACTGCGCCATGTACATTTATATTGGCAAATTTGCCAAAATTAATTTCAGTTGGAACAGCTGTCAGAATCGATTAGATCTGAATTCATTCGATCAGAATCGAAAGTGCCCCAGTTGCCCTGAAAAGTGACACTCTGGGGTCTCCTAAAACTGTATTAAACCCCTTTCAAGCTTTGTAATGCCAACACAGCATTAGTAATAGCTAAGTCACAGCAACATAATGGTCAGGTTTTTACATGCAGTTTCGGGTGCCAAAAACAGGAGTTAATTTTTTAAAAAGTAAGTAGTAAGAGTAAGGCCCCATTCACACGACCGTATGTATTCCGCGTCCGTATAAAAACTGAATGGAAGACATACGGAATGTCTTCCGTAGTGTTCCGCATTTTTGCGGACCCATTGACTTTTAATGGGGCTATGGATGTGTTTTGCGGCCAAGTATACGACATGTTTCATTTTTTTTGCGGGAGAACTTCCGTAATATAAGGATGCGGAATGCACACGGTGTGCATTCCGCATTTTTTTTCTCCTATGGAAAAATGAATGGGTCCGTATGGTTCCGCATCTTATCCACAAAAATGCGGATAAGATACGGAAATGAACCTTGACTGTGGCCGTACTCTAACACTTGTCCTGTTTAAAAACACACTGCACTTTTGGACTTTTATTTTTGCTTTTTAAAGTTAAAACAGTCCAGAAATTATCCCTTTTGAGTGAAAATTGCTTTCTTCTTGGTCTTCTGAACTGTATAATTTACACTGGACAAATCTCAAAAAAAGTCTTATTTGTTGGAAATCAAAGTTTTTGATAAAATTGTATTATTTGCTCTTCTCTACTTTGTATATATGTTTCAAAGAACCCCTATCCCAAACTAATGAGACTTTATACATTTTAACCAACTAGACTTAAAAACAGGACTAAAACTAATATAGTGAGACCTTTTTGGGATGACCATTGAAATTTGCATTGAAAAATGGTTTTCTTGAGATGTGGTTCTCTTAAATAACATTGCCAATATGCATAGTTTATGATGAAATTGAAAATCTGTCACAAAAAATCTGGTCTAGATAAAGGTGTGGTCTTCACACAGAGGTGGTCTTCTAGAGAGGTTTCAGTGTAATCAAGAACACTGAACATAGATGCTAGTAACTCAACCTTGTAGCGTTGTCGCCGACACATAGTGATGCAGGTCTGAATTGTTTGCTTATTGGATGTCTCTGTGATACCGGTCAGAGGGGGTGGGTTTCCATGGTCTTTGAAGCATCCCAGGTTCCCAGGCACTAGAAAAGAATTAAAAAAGTTCAGTTTACAATGGAAAGATTTAACCATATAAAATATATCTGATATCAGACAGACCCTTTCAATATGTAGCCTTTACAAGATGCCCTAAGACTAGTTTCACACTAGCGGCAGTGGATTCCGGCAGGCTGTTCACCTGCCGGATCCGTGCTGCCGCTGGTGCAAGTGTGGAGCTGAAACTACGCTCCGGCCCCATTCCCTGTAATGGGGGCGGGCCGCGGATCCGTCCGCAGCATGGCAAACTTGCCGAGAGGCAGCTGGAGCAAAAGTACGACTTGTCATAATTTTGTACCGCCCGCCTCTGGGCAAGTTTGCTGTGCTGCGGCCGGATCCGCAGCTCGCCCCCATTACAGTGAATGGGGCTGGAGAGTAGTTCTGGCCCCACATGTGCACCTGCGGCAGCACAGATCCGGCGGGCTGTTCACCCGCCGGAACCGCCTGCCGGAATCCCCTGCCGCAAATGTAAAAGTACCCTTATACAGAGAAAATAGTGGGTGCAACTGAAACTATTATTTTGAGCCTTTAATTCTCTGATCAGGATGGCAGAAAGCATGGACTTGTTCTATACTAATTATTGTCAGAACCACCAAGCGGTTTGGTATCTTCCAGGTATGAAGATCTGGCACTTGTCGCAGCCTGGCCACTTACTTCCACAACCCACTAGCATAATTGTTTAGTAGTGCACCCACTAGTTTCATTATCTTATAACAATAGGCAATATTTTGGATACCTATTATCACGGTACAATCAGAACATTACAGATGATGAATTTTTCAAAGAACAAAAAACTCATTGCCCTCATGTGTCATTGTATTCTAAGCTTTGTAACTGAACAAATGGCTCAGATGTCTAAAATGTCTTTCATTCATCACATTCTGCCAGAATGACGTTCTTAAAGGGGTTTTCTGAGGTACTTTAACTGATGACCTATCCACTGATCATCCGTATATAATCGGTGGGGGACAGCCAGGACTCCCGCTGATCAGCTGCTTGAGAAGGTGCTCATGCTACTTGCATGACCTTCTCTCGACTCACTATGTACAGGGCCGTACATTGTATAGTGACTGTACATGGTATCACAGTTCAACCCCCCATTCACTTCAGTGGGGCAGAGCTTTGTCTAGGCCATGGCCTAGGGAAGCTGAGAGAAGGCTGCTACGCTACACTGAGCACTGGGGCCTTCTCAAACAGCTGCTTGGTGATTGTTTCGGGTGTTGGGCCCTCGTTGATCAGGTACTGATAACCTATACAGGATCGGTCATCAGTTAAAATATCTTTGAAATCTCCTTCCACGGGGCACAGTGTCTTGTAGGGCTAGCTCAGTTGAATATAATGATACCTCTCACTTAGCGATTCATTGGTTAATTCTAGAGAAGGCACATTTGCATATGGATAAAATGCTTCTTCTCCAGAATGAACTCTGTGCACCCTTGCTCCTCCTGCTTCCTCTGTTGGTTCCTTCCTCTCCTTATTAATAGACAGGTCCAAGTTTCTGCATAGTCATTTTGCCTGGCACTGCCAATCAAGGAGGTGAGGAAGGAGCTGGCAGAGAAGGAGAAAGGAAGCACAGAGTGGCTTGGACCCACCCTCAGTGCACTTAACTGCTCATTTGCATAGAGATTAAAATACTTTTTCTAAAGCAGCAGATCGTTAAGTGAAAAATATTAGGTTTAACTGAGCTAAGCCTGCAAGGCGTTGTGTCTAATTTAACAGTGACAGACTCCTAAATACTTTGCCTTCAGACAAGTACAGTGACAAACTTTCTGGATGTATTTGCTACATTTCCAGACCTACCATAATATTAATGATGGCTACTGATCCAGAAATGAATTACAGAACGTCACACATCGACAGCCATTAGATGCTAACTATAACCCTGTATTTCAGGCACCTATTATAATGTGACTTGGCTGATGATTTCAGACAGCATATCTTTGCTTTGCTAACTTTATCATATGACATTCGCAATTGATATTTTCTCAGGACACTGGTAGCGCAAAGGGACCAATTAATTGTAATAAAACTTCACTATTAGCCCAAAGGTTACATGGTACAATATTCTGCCTTGGGACTTAGCACTACAAATATCTAGAATAAGCTAGACAGACGTAAACTCAGGGAAGGGACATCAACATGTCCTAGGGAAGAAAAAAATAACTACCTTAATTAAAAAGATTACTATTAAAAGAGTGTAAAATGAAATACAGTCAATAGATATAAAATATTCCTCAGTGGATATAGTATATATGAAAAATAAAGCTTGTGCAGTTGCAATGGAGTCTGTGTAAATGAGGTCCACAGTTCATGTTATCTTATGTATTGCTCTTCCTCATGGGCACTGCTCGGGGAAGGTACAGGTTCTCATAGAAGACAACATAAGTTTCCATACACCCATTGGGTCTTGTCAATGAGAACCAGTACTCTACCTGATCTGTATCTAAGGCATCTCATCCAGCCACCCAGAGCCCTGTAGGTAAGTGGAGGGCAGCAGCAGGGCCAAGGAAAATGAGTGCTTCCATTGTGAAAGCGCCCATCTCTCTATATTGAGCTGTACATACACAAACAAAACATACAAGGCTAAATATGGAACAGCAAACTGCAAGATGCTGACTCTGAGTCTCTCTCTTAAAGGGAGTCTGTCACCTAATTTTCACCTATATAACTACCAGCACTGCCCCACAGAATATTGCAGACACATCCCAAAAATACCTGTGTGCACTTTGTGCCTTTATTCCATGTCCAGGAAAAGCACTTTTATTCTGCAGGAAAACAGCTCCCAAGTGCCCAGCTGAAAGTGAAAGTAAAAACAGCTCTCTCTCCTGACTCGATGTCTAATGGCTATATCTTCTGATATAGTGGATATAATGCTATGATTCTTGTATGGTAAAAGCTTGGAATGCAGGTTCACATTTCTAACTGCTACCAATCCCAAGATGTGAGCAGCTAAAGCAGCTCTCCCCTCTTCAGTCTGGTTTGCTTTGAGCACTTGCAGCAGCAGAGCTGGGCAATTGGGAGCTGTTTTCCAGCAGAATAAAAGTGTTTTTCCTGGACATGTAATACAGACACACAGTGGACACAGGTATGTCTGGGATGTGTATGCAATCTTCTGTGAGGCAGTACTCTTCGTTATATTGGTGAAAAACAGGTGACAGACTCCCTTTAACTCCAAACAACTTTCCAAGTTGACCACAGGGGTGCACAATCATTCAGAATTAAGGGTCTGCAGAGCTTCACCTGGAGCAATGATTCTTATCAGTGGCGCAGGCCCCCTTTGGAAGAGCTTCTGGGCCTGTGAAAATAATGTGGGGGTCACGGCACTCACAGGAACACCTCTGCCCCTTAATTCCGGGTCTATACAGTTTTATTGAATGTCAATATAACAGTGTTAGAATAGATAATGTCATGGTTATATGAATGATTACTTTCTAATATTCAGTATGCTTCCAGTTTCTTCTGTTGGCATACGTACATATTGAACATCATGATGCTGTCAAGCAGCTATAAAGACCAAATCGATTGTGTTCTTGGGCAGATAATTGTGCGTGACTATGACACGGTTGCCTCATTGGAAATGCATGGTCTGCATTGCGGTATCCTAAACACATTTGACAATACAGAAATCTCTGAGCTACTGTCCAGCTGGACACAGCTGCATTTCCAATCTGCTCTCTGATTTCAGTTTCCCTTGCTTATATTGATTTGATGGATGCCACTTTGTTCTCTCTCCCTATCCATGGCTATTAGCTGCCCACAACGTAAACTATGGACACAGAAGAGTTAGAATATTGCTAAAATGTTGTTGGAGAGAGATTTGATCATCATCCTTGACTTTGGTGTCTTTTATTCTAGGAAACACATTCTTAGTAATTGTGGAATGCTGCTTTATGCCACTGTAGTTCATAAGATGCTATCTTCTGGCTGGACGGTTGCGTTCTACTACAGGGCCGGTCCCCACCTTTCTGCTGGAGGCTATTAGATAATTCGGCTGCATACCAGAGATTATTATATAAACACGTCGATGTGCTGTGACGCAGATGCCTTTACAATGTGTTCATGAGATAATTTTGCTGCTCTTGGTTTATTACGAGGTTTTGACATCCATCAGTAGAGTAGAAGGCCATAAGATAAACATGCCTTTGCTGGCTCTATATACATAACCGGATTGAATTTTTACTCAGATACATAACTTTAAGCTACATAGGAGGCTCTAAAGGATTATCACCTGAAAAAAAGGAATCATATAACAAAAGTGCATTTCTCTGTGATGGTTGAGTTGAGATTAGTCTGAACCTGTCAGCGCTCATGATCACTGAACCAAATCCTCCTCGAGCATGATAGGAGAACTTTCACCAATCTGCTGGGATCCTCACATAGCTTTAGGAATCCTGGAGCTCTTCTCAGATGTTGGTTACAGCTATGACCTCTGATTCTAATCAGAGAAAAAGAAGTCAAAGCTGTTTGCTCTACTGTAGTGGATGAAGTCTGGCTAGATCTACTGATGTAAAGCAGCATACATCTGTCTTAAGGTGGTATTCCTGGAGTTTTACTAATAATGGCCTATCTTCAGGATAGGCCATCAATATTTGACCGGTGAGATTTCAATAACCCACACTCCTCCTGATCAGCTGTTCCTAAGTAGCTCTGGTTACTGTTTTTAATTTAGTTTAATAGAAATGGTGCTGCAGTATTATTTCATCCACTACACAGCCGTATAGTTATGGTGCTGATATCCGGCACCAGAGCTACTGCAGAACAGCTAATCATGGGGTGTCTGGCGTCAGACCCCCGCTGATCAGATGTTGATGGCCTATCCTGAAGCTAGACCTTTAGTAGTGAAAATAATTGCACTCACATAACAGATGCAAAAATTATATAAAGACTAAACCTTCCTTTTGATATAATAAAATCTGAGATTCTTAGCCAATATATTTTCATCAAAACCTATCTGTGTCCGCCAACCATGCTAAGATGATCTCAGTCTGGAAGAAATCCACTCTATTCAATACCTGTCTCTATGTTAGTGGGCATCTACATTCAGAAGAGCAAACCCTGCACACAGGTTCCTGCGTGACTGAGATCACCTTGCTATTGAAATGTCTCTCAGAAGAGTAGGTGTCCATGCCCATGCGCAAGAAGAAGTAAATAAGCTGCTGACCAAAAGAAGGGCATACAAGAGCCAACATACAGGACCAGAATGGTGGGAAGCAGGTATGATTCTTTCCATAGCGGAGGCAGGCTGCGGGCATCAGTTAAAAATTAGGTATTCCCAGACAACTCCTTTAGCTCCCATAAGGAGGCAAAAAAATAACATACAATTTTTTAACATGAAAAAAACCCAAAATGATTAAGATTCAAATAACCCTTCCCACACTGGTATTGCAGCATCTGAAATGTCCAACTATTAAAATATATTTGTACACAGTGAATGGAGTAACGATAAAAAAAATGCCTCAAATATAATTTTTTAGGCACCTTGCCCTATTAAAAATTTTTCAAAAAAGTGATCAGAATTATGTATTTACCCCAAAACATTGCCACTAAAAACACATTTTTTCCAGTGTTTCAGTATATATGATAAAGTAAAGCCATTAAAAAATACAACTTGTTCTACAGAAAACAGTGAGTGTTGAAAAGTAAAAAAAGTTATGGATCTTGGAAGGCGGCAAAGAAGCAACAAAAATGAAAATCAAAAAGATGTTTATGACAGGAAGGGGTTAAGGTATAGGCAGGATATGTTGGATAGAGCAGAAGAATATTAAAGAATGGGCTACATATTAAAAGCATGAATGCTGGTTGGAAATGAGAACGATCTAATATTTGTGTCGATGGAATAAGGTCACAATGGTATTCGGTGCTCTCCAAAAATTCAGATCAACCCCATGCTGATTGGCCAGAAAAGTGTCAGCAGTGGCGACTGTCCTTGATATGATATTCCTTGTAGCTGCTTACAATCTACTCAGTATTTATGAATGCCAAGCTCAACTCATCTGCTGGCAGGGGGGATAAAACCACTTAGTGGAAGTCTCTCACACAGAGAGGTCCTGCAGGGACAAAGCTATATGCATATACACTCATTCTAGCCACCATTCAGCACAGTTACCAGATTATATCACCGTTACGCATTTTCAACTAACAGGAAATGACAGGTTACAGCGATGATCGGCTTTGTCTGCTCATCATAAAATGTAATTATGGGTTTATATAAACAAATTCAGAATATCACACTTGAATTACACCATGGGATTAAACAAAATGTGTTCACCACAGTATTATTCACCTAATCAGGCTTCTCCAAACTGGTTGCAAAGGTACTTTCAGGACACCAAAAATATTGTCCTCCTTTATCATTCATCGACTATTTATTTAGTGTTGTGTAACCTATTAGAAACGCATGCCATCCCTATCTAAATAACCTGGCAAGACGGAACAATGCTGCATCTTATAGATAAGTTTGCCGTTACAAAAATATTATTGCAAATTAGACAAACCTCAAATCAAAACATGTTCACTCTTCACCTTGACTAATACAATTATTCTAGTGTAATTGGAAGGTACATATTCAATGGAACACATTGGCTGTGCTTGTTGCTCATTTGAGAATATAGTCTCCGACCTTAACTGATATAGGTGAGATGCCTAATTGTAAGGGAGTGAAATTTAGTTCTAAGAGATTCCTTCAAATACCAAGAAAGCACAGGACCCACAGGGTTTGCCAACTTCCCTGCAGTCTACAATTGCTAGTCTACCAATGCAGTGATATATGTATCTTGCACCTGTGAGTAAGAAAGCTGATGCTCTAGTTGAATCTAAATACAATAGAAAAGATACATCTACTGGTAACTGTTTTAATGTCAAGGCTATGGATACTTTACATATGGAAACATAAAATTACATGTGTTTGTGGTTACCTCGAGTTAAAAAGTTGCACTAAGTTTCAAGCTGCAACCTTTAGATCCCCAGATATATGGTTTCCAACCTACTCCTAGTTTTAGACTTTTCTCATGTTGGCCCTTCCAGTAATACATTCTGGATGTGAGGTCCGTGGGTATGTGATGCTGCTGCCTTCACTAGCTCTCATGTACTAGCAAAGTTTAATTCCGGTACTCAATTCTCCTTCTAGAGCCTATATGAGATCTTCTCTCCCTTACAAATTCAGATACTGAGGAGTATATGAACCCCTCCTCCTCCTGCAGCCTCTGCAATAGGTTCTATTCTTTCTATGTACACTGATGCACAGTCTGTCTTATCCTTCCCCCTGCATACTGCTGTGTGAGTAGTTTCCTCTCTATCTACACTCATGCACATGGCCGTAAGTGTTTTGCAGTCTGCAAATCGTGGATCCGCAAAACACAGATCCCGGCCGTGGGCATGCCACCATTTCTTTTTTAACTTCAGTAGAAATGTCTTATACTTGTCCGGTAAAGAACGGGACATGTTCTACCTTTTTTGTGGGGCTGTGGAACGGATGTGTGGATGCAGACAGCACACTGTATGAATGGGTCCGCATCCAATCTGCAAAAAATGCAGAACGGATGTGAACCAAACATACGGTTGTGTGCATGAGGCCTTATACAGAACAATTTCTTGTGATAACTTGGATGCTTCTCCCCTTCTGCACACTGAGTTGCTGTGTACAACCACTTCTAACACTGAGAGAAGAAAAGGGAAAGCAGAGAGCTGACTATGTCAGAAGCAGCAGGACGGCCAGCTACACAAAACAGTTAGTTTAACTTGTATTTTATTAATCTAAATCTCTGCTTGTTCTGAGTTAAGGAGTCATATGGGCGGACCTACTCAGTGACACTGGAAGAATGCCTCTTAGTAGTACTTTTGAAAGGAGATTATACTCGGTATTGACTTCAGTACTAGCTGCTACTTGGGCTTGTTTTTTCTTTTGCAATAATGTATAGTATTATAAAAAATGTTGGTTGGAACAATATTGTAATGGTTATTATTTGTTCGTGGTAACAATACAATGATGGCTTATCAAGAAATAGGTGAAAAATGTGCCGCTTTCGGCCCAGCATGGTATTGTTAATAATTTTGACACATTTTAAGACTCCTCTTAGCCATCTTCTTTTATCTATAAAATTCTGAAAACTATTGATGGAGATGTAAAAAGTGTCTAAACACATAATAAATTTGACAGCAGCATGTACTTTTTTGGTGCAATTTCTGCTAGAATACTGGCACATTTTGTTTAATAAATCTCTGGCATACACCAATCACATTTCAATCTCTTCTTTAAAGTTAACCTGTCACCATGAAAATGAAGTCCAATCCAAAGGCAGCATGTTATAGAGCAGTAGGAAATTGGTGTAAAGCTTTATAGGAAAAGATTTGGTTTAATATCTGTTCATTCTGAGTTAAAGAGTCATGTAGGTGGAGTTAATTAATGACACACAGAAAGGCTGCTACTGAGTAGGACCTCCCATATGACTCCTTGGCTTAGAAGGAGGAAAGATTTAGATAAATACATAATGGAAGCAGTCATTGGCATTTTCACTATGTTCTCTGGCAGGGATCACCGGGGGCCACATGAGATGATCCCACGGGCGGTGTGGCCCACGGGACGGAGGTTTTCCCCCTGCTATATATCAACTATATATCAACCTCAGCTCATCCTGCTCTATAACCTGCTGCCTGCAGATTGCGCTGCATTTTGTGGTGACAGGTTCTCCTTAACACATGGATGTGTAACAAGTTTGCTAAGATCACACAGGTAAAGGCTATAGGGGTTCTACAGTCCTGAGACTCAATTGTGAAAAAAACAGGCGTTGATTAAAATGTGGATAATAAAAAAATACTGATAGATTTCTGTTAGAAGTCTTGCAGGAAAACAAAACATCATTCACGAAGGCTATTGAAGCAAAGTACAACATCCTTTGAATATTTAAAACATCATGTATTTCAGCAGATTTTGATCCTCTCCTGGTTGTTCAACTTGTTGGGTAGGAGCTAGTTTTCAGGGTCAAAGAAAGGACTAACTTCATTCTAGTCACTTCCAGGCCAGTAAGTATTAAACAGGCGGCAACATGAGTTTCACATTAAGAATGGGAGGGAATTTTTCACCGACTCTCATACCCATTCTATCCCTGGAGATATAGTTTCAGGGAAATAATTAAAGCAGCTGCTACTTGTCAAGGAATTGCTTTGTGTATTAGCCTTTTGCATTATCCAAGAGAATATAAAAAATATCCCCACATAACCTCCAGGTTATCCAGTCTAATTAGCAGCTTTCTGCGCACTTATTAAGCATATAGCGACAGTTGGACAAATAGTGGGAGGGGATCACTGTTTATAATATAATGAAGAGAATATTGTATGACTCCCTGATATATTAGGATTGTAAAAAAAACAGTGATCTGCTGTACCCCAGTGGAGCACTGCAAAGGGTTAACTAGTGTAGCTCAATGATTGCCAAGGTAAATGTTCTGATTTATTGTTCCTAATAGAGAAAAAGAAAAAAGAACAGGGGAGCTTCCTAGTGCAGATAACCTTAGGTATATGTAAAAGGCATAAAAGAATGTCCTATAGAGAGCCTACTCACCTAGAAGAGGTGGGGGCTCGCTTAAGGTAGTAGTAACGTAATAGCTGTTGATCCCAGTAGCTGCGTCCTTACCTCGGAACCGGTATCCTGATTCAGGGCCAGTAATATTTGTAAAAGACAGTAGAAAAAGAAACCGGGGATATTGTGCGTGGTGCGCTTGTGGGGTAAAATGGAAGGCAGGTTGTCGTAAAAATTAAAACTGCTGCTTATACCCAAGGTCTCTTCATTTGCATACATTTATGTTATGGCTCTAACCTAAAATCTAGATGTAATCTTCTTATATATTTTTTAATGTCCTTTTTAATATCCTTTTTAGATATTGTATACATACATTTTATATTACTACAACTGGATTAATTTGTGTTTGTATGTATGATATTTGTTTCAGTTACAATTCTGTACCCTTTTTGGCCTGAGGAAGACACCGATTCGGTGTTGAAACGCGTAGCCTTTTAATAAACAAACTTTTGCCAAGTTCATTAATTTTTACTACAACCTGCCTTCCATTTTACCCCACAAGCGCACCACGCACAATATCCCCGGTTTCTTTTTCTACTGTCTTTTACTGATTTATTGTTGTAATACTTGTCTTTCTATGCACTTTGCAAATTCATAGGTAAGTGCAACATAGGGTTGACTTTGGCAAAATGTGTGTGAGTATAGCAGAGTAAAGCCTTATTCACACATAAAAGTTTTGGTCAGTGATTCCCATCAGTGATTGTGAGCCAAAACCAGGATTGGAGCCTCCACAGAGATAAGATATAAGGGAAGATCTGCCCCTCTTCTGTGTTTAGAGCCGCACTTGGTTTTGCCTCAAAATCAGTCATGGAAATCACTGACCAAAACACTGACGTGTGAATGAGGCATAAGAGAGAAGACCTGCATGTGCAAGTTCGTGAGAGATAGGTCCAAATCCAGAGAAGACCTTCTGTCTCTGAGACTACTGCTGCCAGGGCCGGGACTAGGGGTAGGCGGGGGAGGCAACCGCCTAGGGCGCCATCTGGAGGGGGGCGCAGCCACAGGGGAGGTCCAATGGGTCTGGACCCCCCCCTAGAACCATTCACTTTTCTTTTTTTTCTTTTTTTTTATTCCTCAGGGCCGCACCGCCGATCGCCACAGGTGGTGCGGCCCTGGATCTAAGTGCAGTCGGCGTGTGGGGGTAGTAGGAGATGAGCGCTTCCATTGTGGAAGCGCTCATCTCTACATTCATCTGTATCGCCGTCCTCAGGACAGCGATACAGATGCCTGTGCTGCGGTAGGGGAGGGAGAGGCGTCTCCCTTCCCTGTTCTTCTGAAGGCTGCAGGCACTAATGGCTGCGGCCTATCAGAGGCCAACTCAGGCAGCGCGATGACGTCATTATCATCGCACCGCCTGAGCCGGGCAGCACACAGCGCGGGACACATGGGGCATCTGGTGGCACTATAGGGGCACTATGAAGGAGGGGAGCACTATGAGGGCTCTAAAGAGGCCTTTTTTGTTGGCACATTATGGGGGCACTATGGCATCTGGTGGCAATAAGGGGGCATTTTTTATAGGCACATGGGAGACACTATAGGGGAGAGCGGCACTATGGGGCATCTGGCGGCATTATTTGGGGGCAGTATGGGGGAGTGGAGCACTATAGGGGCATCATTTGGGGGCACTATGGGGGAATCTGGTGGCTCTAAAGGAGCATTTTTTACAGGCACATTATAGGGGGCACTATGGCTTCTGGCACTAAGGGGGCATTTTTTACTGGCACATTATGGGAGGCATTATGGGGCATCTGGTGGCACTATAGGGGCATTATTTTGGGACACTACGGGGGAGTGGAGCACTATGGGGGGCATCTGGTAACTCTAAAGGGGCATTTTTTACTCCCACATTATAGGGGGCACTATGGCATCTGGCACTAAGGGGGTAATTTTTACTGGCACATTATGGGGGAGAGGAGCACTATAGGGGCATCTGGTGGGGGCAGCAAGAAGGGGCATTTTTTACTGGCACATTATAGGGGGCACTATGGCATCTGGCACTAAGGGGGCAATTTTTACTGGCACATTATGGCGGAGAGGAGCAGAGTAGGGGCATCTGGTGGGGGGAGCAAGAAGGGGCATTTTGTACTGGCATATTATGGGGGACACTATGGGGGCATTTACTGGGGCACTATATAGGGGTATTTTATACTGGCATACATTATGGGGACATTAGCTCAACTGCAGGCACTAAGCGGGGGTATTTCTTGTTCTGTCATATTACAACGTGAATTATTACTACTTGGGGGTATTATGGTGAGCTTTACTACTACTGGGGGCTATGGAGAACACGATGTCTAGTATGGGCACTATGGGGGCATTACTATTAAGTGTGCTCTGGCAGATAATTATTTCTATTGTGGGATTTTGGGGAGCACTGTTACTTTGGGGGGCACCCTGGCACAGTATCAATTTAGCCAATTTTTTTGGGGGACATTATCTTTATACTATTAGTGTCCCGGACGCAGTTATTTTTTAGGGGACTCTGTGCCAATAATTGTTGTAGGGGGCACTATCTGTGTGGTAGCTGTATTTTTCAGGGGACAGTTTCTGCAGTATAGTATTAGGGGCACAGTATTGGGGGTGGCAGGATGAGGTGTTCAGAAGATGTGAAGATGATGGAAATGTGGGAAACTAATGTCTGTTTGTCAATCTCTGCAGATACGAGAGATGGCTGAAAAATCTTCATGGCGGTCTGGCCCGAATGGAGAAGATGAGGAAAGAGAACGTCTATAACAAAGGTGACATCACTGGATGTAAGAGGTATGGGGCGCTTTGTAGGAGAGGAGATGCTCAGGCTCCTCCCTCTGCCATTTGCAGAAGGAGGATTTAGAGCTGGGTGAGGACAGCCAAGGGGGGCAGCAGGTCACGGGTGGGTGGCAGATGGTGGTGGGGAACCACAGGCCTTGAGCAGGATCTGAGGAGAGGGAAGGAACTTCCTTGCTGTAGCCTGCTGTTGTCTATTGTATAATGTGAGGCAGGCAGTGCAGCCAGGACACGTCCTCCCCTCTCTGTATGATGTGTACAGGCGGGACTCAACAATATCATTTCAGCTGTACAGTGTTTGCTGGGAGTGGCCTATTATATTTAAGAGGGGCTTATAATAATGGGCGGGGCCAATTTGGGGGGCGCCATTTGACTACTTTGCCTAGGGCACCAAACTGCCTAGTCCCGGCACTGCTGATGACCTATCTGAAAACCCTCTAAGTACATAAACTGGCCCTGGTAGGCTGACCAATATGACTCATATAATTTAGCCCTCATTTTTGTATAGTCTGACATTATAAATTACACTTTGTATATTCATATAGGCAGCCAGAAATAGCGACCATGCATGATCTGTGGCCTGATCCTCTTGTGTAGCTTTCACGGTTTGTAATAAGGGAGAGCCAAGCTGTCTGGTTATACATCATAATTCTTCAGTTACCACTTCTTCCCTTTTTCATTTTCTCATTCATGTTCACTACTAATGAGGAATACTTTATTTTGGAGAAAAAAATATTAGAGGACATTTTGTTCCCAGAGACACTATTTATGTACCTATGAAAACTGACTGCATTACTTTATGAATCATCCCCTACTGATAAAATCCTTTTTCTAATTATACTGGGAAACATACATCTTACTATTGTAACCGGCTGCTATAGTATATCATATAGCTTAATATAAGAGGTCATTTCTGAAAAAGAAGTTTGAAAAGTAGGAGGAAGGAAGGAAAATCCACTTCACAACATTCCTCAGTTAATGTTTAACTATCATTTTGGGTAATTTTTTTCTGAATATGCTGCCATGTGAGCGCACATGAGGAATAACACTATTTCTGACTATTACATGACCTGTATCTGGCATTTTTAGCTTCTTTTCCCCATTCAATCTATATTTTAAGACTTGGGCATCTTTCACATGGTCAGTATTTGGTCAATATTTTGCATCAGTATTTGATCAGTATTTGTAGGCCAAAACCAGGAGTAGAACCTAAAGAGATAACATAGAAAGGAAATATTTGCATCTCTTCTGTGTTTTGGACCCACTCCTGGTCTTGGCTTACAAATACTCATCAAATACTGATGCAAAATATTGACCAAATACTGACCATGTGAAAGAGTCCTTAGCGGCATGATTAAATGTATCGCAGACATTGCCTCTGAGTATCTGCTGTTTAAAACAGCAGGAACGTAGCAGCTATGGTGCCCACTACGTCCAAAAGCAGGTGCCATCTTTAAAGATGACATACATAGTTGTATGGAGATGGGGAAGTGGTTAAAACAAACTGTACTGTAGTTTAAGATTTTTTTTTTTTTAAATCAATTTTTCCATTTTTTTTTTCTGGAAATGTTTGTCGGTGTGTATACATACACATACAGCCTGGGGTCATCTAATTCTCCATCTTTCCTGATCTAAAAATGGCTAATGCCATTTTGAGAAATTTGTCCATATCAACTCGTCAAAAGTTAGAATTTAACAATATTTTTGGAAAATTTAGGGCAAATTCGATTTGCTCAGAATCAATTTACTAATCTCTACGTGCCATTTGATTCTATCTTATAGGTTAATTTACAAATAACCTACTTGATGGTGTATGATATGGCCTGTGATTTCAAAAAGTCCAGTGCTTATGACAAACTTAAAAGTGGGCGTGCACATGTTGTATATGGATAGAAGGTGGACCCTCAGAATAATTTGGTTGTGTCCCAACAAGCTCTAATCCATTACTGTCTACACCTACCTATGGTAGGAATTATATACCTACATTTTTAATTGAAAATGATTCCTGATGCATTCTGGATAAAGGCGTTTTATGAAGGAATATTTCTTACGTTGGCACATTTAACACTTGATGTAGCTGTGTAATTAAGGTTTTACGTTTCCCATAGGCTGAATAAATACAAAAATGGTCCAAAATGAAGATCTAATTATTGTAATCATGATTAAAAAAATGATTTTATTATTATTATATAGAAGGACTGAAGATGCGGGAATAATTTAACTATTTGATTGACACAAATGCAACAGACGTGTGATCAAAGATTTGCTGAGGGGGTGAATTGTACAGGACACCTGCTGCATGTTTGCTAAGCGATCTGTCCTGTGTAGAATATAAAATCTGCACTGTAGGCTCATAATGAATACAAAGTAGGCAGAGTTGTAGAAAATGCTGCAGGCTACAATTTGGCAGATGTACACTGTTTTAGAATAAAGAGGTAATCATACATAGCCAGCCATAAATATAATAGCATTCAATAGAAAATGAGTGTTAACCATTGTAAAACCAGAAAACCAGAGGCATAAATCCTTCTGTTCCTGTAGAAATTCATTCCAAATGACATTTCCCCTTCATCCCTGAGACAGGGAGTGTTTTATTATCCCTCATCCCACCCTATCACCATCACAGAGCAAACAAGGTTGACAGAGGTCATAGATTTGGCTCAAAAAACTCTTACAGAATCTGCAGTGAGAGGCAAATGGCTGAATGTTAAGGCTTCAAATCCATCAATTTCAGAAGCCAAGTTGAAATCATTTTAAAGTAAGCCTAAAAAATAATGTTTTGTTATTGTGTTGATGTGCCATTGGTGTTGCTAACCTCAATTAAGCCGGTCTCAAGAGAAGCGCGGGTGGTAATGAAACTTTTTTCTGTTTAGTTGCCTTTAGTAAACTGAACTACATATTTTCTGGTGTGGTTCTAAAAACACTAATAAAATATGCTAAAAAATATTCCATTGCTAAATATTTGATATCCATGCTAACCTGAGAATGCAATGCCTTGGGACACTGCACAACCATGCTTAAAGGAGTTTTCTCACCTTGAACGTTCGCATAGGATATGCAATCAATGTCAGATAGGTGTGGGTCCCAGAGTTTGGACCCACACCTATCTCTAGAACAGTGGCATAAATCAACGTGACTGGGCCCCACAGCAAATTTGTGAATATACAGAGTTACTGTATATGATGTCGTTGTATAATACTGTTGAGGGGGCCCTGACAAAATCTTTTAGTTCTCCTCCTGGATGGGCCCCTTCTGAGTTGGGGCCCCAAAGAAGCCACTTCCCCTCTAGCTATACCCCTGTTCTAGAATGAAGATCCCAAAGAAAACTAGAGTGCACCATGTGAGCGCAGCCTCTGCTCCATTCACCCCTATGGAACTGTAGAAAATAGCTCGGCTATTTTTGGTGCTCCCGTAGAAATGTATAGAAGAAGACCGCCATGCACTGTGTGCTCTCGATCTTTAAGAGCTTTATTCTAGAGATAGGTGCAGGTTCAAGAAGTGGAACCCACACCAATCTGATATTGGTGGCATATTCTAGCGATATTCCGCCAATGTTCCTGGTGAGACAACCCCTTTCACAATAATCCGCTATGACTAACTAAAGCTTCCAAACCAGCAGCGGAGGGAGGGCAAATTTTAGCAAAAGAGGCAAACTAAAGAGAAGTATCCTATTGTACTAATGATATGATATTATGGAGAGCAATGTAGGAGGTGTCCTAAAGAACTAGTTAGGTATTTAGCATTTCAGACAGACCTTAGAGGATAGCTGTGGCTATGCCAGGTTTGTTACTGTATTAACTGTACTGGAGCTCTGTCATAGAGCTTTATTTTATTGTCTGGGGCTGATACTACACAAATACCTCAGAGGAGTTGTAAATAGTTTGCTGGGGCAAAATGAACATTTCTGTAAAGTACAGTTTATCCAATAGTAGAACAAAGGAATATGGTATATGCTCTCTGCACTTGCATTGTAAAATAACAAAGCTTTAAAGGGATCCTGTCAGCAACTTTTCCTTTTCTACACTGCTTATATTGCCTTCTTGCACACACACAATCATAACAGTACCTTTGTTGTTTTAGTCTGATTTCCTAAAGCTGGTAAAAACAAGGTTTTAATTGTATGGAAATAAGGGCACACAAGTGCCCAGGAGTGGTGTTCTGGCTTTAAATGCCCCTCAGCATTTTGAGCTCCTAACTCTTCCCCAGCCTTGTCTCACCAGCCCTGTAATCATCTTACGTCATCCTCTCCAGCTCCCGAGATCCTGCACATGCACATTTCACCGTCGGGCCCGGGCACGCACACTGCTACAAATGAAGCCGATGCCCTCAGTGGTTATCTGAGTGCACATACCCGAGCCTGACGGTGAACTGTGCACGAGCAGGATCTCGGAAGCTGGAAAGGATGACGTATGATGATTACAGGGCTGGCGAGGAGTTAGGTGGACAAAACGCTGAGAGGCCTGGGCACTTACAGCCAGAACGCTGCCCCTGAGCACTTGCGAGGCCTCATTTGCATACCATTAAAACATTGTTTTTGCAGCTTTAGAAAATCGGACTAAAATAACAAAGGCCAAAAACCATTATGGTCATGTGCATGTGTGCAAGAAGGCAATATAAGCAGTGAAGAATGTGAAAAGTTGGTGACAGACTCCCTTCAACTTATTAAAGCGACCCTCCGCTTCAGGGGAGAAAAAAGAAATTAAAAAAAAAAAAAAATCACATGAGCAGTATGGCCTATCCAAGAGCAGAGCTGGACAAGCAGCAAGTGTCTTGGGCTATCAGTGCGCAGTGTGCACCAGGCGGTCTGATGAGTGGTGTGGCCATCTTGGATGGCAGGAGAGGGGCCCAGGAGTTAGTGGATCTGCAACTGAAAAGATGAAAAGGAGGGCAACATCTAAGTGTTTTGTTCACTCCCCAGTTAATGTGAATTATTTTTCTTGAACTAGAGGGTCACTTTAATGTAACTTAATAGCATACTACATCTGCTCTGACATAACAATCTTTTTACTACAAACTTAGTCTGAACTTTTTTTTTTTAAATGATGTCCTAATACCGAATGTCTTAGTAATGTTGTGTGCATGATAGGTGTTTAGGATAACACTTGTACTGCACATAAAATGAAGGACCAAACAGAATTCCCAAATCTGACACAAAAAAGAATAGGATTAAGATGAAGATCCCTCCAGTCTTACTTCTACAGGTTGGAATGTCACAATACTTCCAGTACACGCCATCCTCATGTTCTGCTATGTAACACCAGGGACTGACGTCACCATCTGGGTTCCTGGCAAAAGTAGAAAGCAGAGTTAACAGAATCCGCGTGGTTGAAGGAAGACAGCAAGAATACGATATACTATGCTAAACTGAAGACATACATCAGCTATTTACGAGGCTTCCTAATGTAACAGCTGGATTCTTGGATTTTTGTTCTCATCATATGCAAGCAACAGGCCAAATGTGTCAGTTCGCATTACATTTTTAAGTGGATACCTAACCTGAATATTCTAGTCCTGTGTATTAGTCAAGGAATAAAGTAAGGTCCACTGCACTATTAGCCCAAACAGCACAAAAATATATTTCACCATTAAGCTAATTCAGCCCTATGTACCCCCCTCCCCATCCTAGGTCTCTATGTTTACAGCTAACTGGTGAAAGGGACAAGAGGAGCAAGTGGTAAGGAGTACTACCTTTGCAAATGGAGCATAGGGGGAAATTTACTAAAACCAATGTTTCTTATGTTAGTATTAGCCCACAGAGGCACCGGTCTCCTAATTAATTTGTTGCTAGCTAAATTATAGTGAATTTGTCAAGCTGTGGAAGGCCATGTCGAGTCACAGCAGGAAGATATCTCTATGGCATTTTGTGCTTTATCTGGTCAGCAGTGTGCTGTTGCATTGTATGTATTTTCCTTTTGATTTTTTTTTTGCCTGATCTGAGGTCTGATAAACATTGGGGTCTGATTGACGTTAGAGATCTGATCTGAGGTTTGATTGGGGTTCTGAGCTGGGGTCTAAACACTGGGGTCTGTTCTGAGGTCTGATTGATGGTCTGAGCTGCATTCTAGTTAACATTGGAGGTCTGATCTGAGGTCTGATTGGGAGTCTGAGATGGGGTCTAATTAACATTGGGGATCTGATTTGAGGTCTTATTGATGGTCTGAGCTGGGGTCTAATTAACATTGGGGTCTGATCTGAGGTCTGATTGATGGTCTGAGCTGCATTTTAGTTAACATTGGAGGTCTGATCTGAGGTCTGATTGGGGGTCTGAGCTGGGGTCTAATTAATATTGGGGGTCTGATCTGAGGTCTGATTGATGGTCTGAGCTGGGTTCTAGTTAACACTGGAGGTCTAAATGAAAAATGTTCCCCCTTTGAAACCTAGTGCACGTCTTATGGGCAGGTGCATCTTATAGGTTGAAATATACAGTAAGCTTCAACTTCAGGTTAGTAGAACCATGTGAAATCCAGATGTTCCAGATGCATTACAGATGTTTGTATGCAACCCATTTATTGCTGTCTGAAAACAACCATGGACCACATACACATATGCAGTTGTTGAGACAGGCTTTGATGCAGTTTTTTTTAACTAAATAGTGGTGTGGATACAAAACATAGATATTCATTTATAGAGTTCCTTCCTTCCTACAGTCTTAGAAAAATATGCATCAAAATCCATGCCATAAATCGCATTTGCGAATTCTGCCTAAGAATGATGTGTGTAGATCGTATACTACTATTAGTAATGGTTATGAAAAGTTTTTATTATAAATATGCCTTTTGTAATTATAGAGACAATATTTTAACTTTTTCAATAATCCTGTTACTGAATCTTTAGAATCTCAAGAGTACAGTGAGCGTATTCAATTTTACTGAGGACATTGGGTATCTAAAAACTAATTAAGTAACCAAACAACTTCCAATGGCGAATCTCTAGACAGCATTATGTACAGTTTTTTTTTTAAAGATTTGATTAAAGCCAGCTACAGCAGGTGAGGTTTCTCCAAGACATCTCTGTGCTCTTCATCCTCCATGCTGATGGCAATGCTGGTCAGATTTTTCTCTTTTCTGATTAGAATGGTTTAGCAGCAGAATTTTGATGCAACTTGCGACTTTCACACAGTCAGGATATGGTTAGCATATCGCTTCAGTATTTCTAAGCAAAAACCAAGAGTGGAACCTACAGAGAAAAGGTATAATGGAAAGATTTGTACCTCATCTGTGTTTTAGACCATCCCTGGTTTTAGCTTACAAATACTGATGCAAAGTACTGACCAAACACTGATATTGGCCTTAACCTGAACCTTGAATAGTTGACTGTGCTATTCTATTACATTGGATTTCAGAAAATTAGATATTTTATATTGTCGTTTAAGGTGGCTCCTTCAGACACTTCAAAAAAATGAAGTACTTTCAAATGCGCATAATATGTTATACTTACCGTAGTATCTCATCTCAAGAAAAGTTGTTTTTGCAGATATATTATAAGAGAAGCTCATTGTGGAATGAAGCCAAGTTCCTTGGTATTCAGTATTTAGCAGTAATAACATGTGGTCAGAAAATTTATATTTTCCGTAATGTTAAGCTTAACTCAAGATACATACTGCTGGCACTCGTTTAAAAGAACATTCATTAAATCAGGAATATAATAGAAACAGAAGGTAAAAGCCCATACAAAAAAAATTCTTACTTTTGCCTTTCGAATTAAGCTGCCCACATGGCATTAAAAAAGGTTGTCTATACTGTATATTGTTAAAAGGTTTGTTACTAAATTGACCTAGTGCAAATTGCAGACAGAAATTACATTGACATGAATCTATGGTTTGACAGTCCATAGTTCTTATAGTTGATGGTCATGCGTCTGTGGTTGATGGCCACGTTTCTATGGTCGATTGATATGCATCTGTAGTTGGTGTCCATGGTTCTATGGTGATGGTCATGGTTCTATGGTGGATTGATATGCTTCTGTGGTTGATGGCCATGGTTCTATGGTTGACTGATATGCAACTATGGTTGATGGCCATGGTTCTATGGTTGATTAATATGCATCTATGATGCAGGTCAGTATATCATAGATGAATGGTGATTGATCATGGATGCACGACCATCAACATAGATGCATATCAATCAACCATAGTTTACATGGGCAATCAATGATCGATGCAGGCTGATTGCTTAGCATTCAACTATGGTTGATTGATATGCATCTATGATTGACAGCCATGCCAACTATGGTTGACTGTCAAAGCTTTACGTTCTTCAGCAAGTGTACACATATGGTACAATTTTGAGTAAAATGTAAGAACCTGAATTTATTTTTAGTTAAATGCACATTTATATAAGTTTGTCATTAGAGATGAGCGAGCACTAAAATGCTCGGGTGCTCGTTATTCGAGACAAACTTTTCCGGATGCTTGGGTGTTCGTTAACAGTAACGAACCCCATTGAAGTCAATGGGAGACTCAAGCATTTTTGCAGGGGACCAAGGCTCTACCTAGGGAAGGCTAGTGAAAACCTGGAAACATCAGAAAATGATGGAAACACCACGGAAATGGACAGGAAACAGCAGGGGCAGCATGCATGGATGCCTCTGAGGCTGCCTAATCCCACCATTACCCCCAAATTCTTCTGCAACAGCCTGGTGGTTACCCTCATGGCAATTGTGCTCACCCAGACCAAGAAAGGCGAGGCACATGCCCATCACATGTTAGGGAATCACCCAACTAGGTGCAACGAAGGTCCATCACCCATGCCCATGCTGGCACTGCTCTCCTATCCCCAGCCACATGATGCAGGCATAAGCCTGACACAGCATGGCGGTGACACCAACAAGTGACCAAGTTAGATGAGGTAGCAGGTGAGCCACCCAAAAATTTAGCCTGACGCAGCATGGCGGTTACACCACCAATGACTTTGTCTGACTGAGAATGCAGTGAAATGGCTTTTGTTGAGCCTCCAAAATTTTTTTCTTTTCGGAGTACATAAAGTCGACCCTCAGCAAAGAAAAAATTTTTTTAAATGTTGGTACTTGCGCCCTCCTGAAAAATAGTTTTTGGACTGTCTGTTTTGACGCTCCTGAAACATTGTTTTACAGTGTCTGTAGTTGACACTGCGAAATTTGGGGCCTGGGGCCCGAAAAATTGTTTAGAGAGAGGGCCTGTAGGTGGCCCTCCGGAAAAATTGTTGTAAAAGAGTGCCAGTTGGCCCTCTAAAAAATTGTGTTTTGGGTCAGCGTTAGGCAAAGACGACAAGGAGGAGGAGGAGGAGTAGAGAAGAGGAATCGGATACATAAGTAATGTTAATCTTTAGCTCCTTTCCCCCGGAGGAGATTTGAATTCCGGTGAAATCCAGGCTTTGTTCATTTTAATAAGCGTCAGCCTGTCAGCGCTGTCAGTTGACAGGCATGTACGCTTATCGGTGATGATGCCACCAGCTGAACTGAATACCCACTCTGACAGCACGCTAGCGGCAGGGCAGGCCAGCACCTCCAAGGCGTACAGCGACAGTTCAGGCCACGTGTCCAGCTTGGAAACCCAGTAGTTGTATGGAGCAGAGTGATCAGTCCGGACGTTGGTATGGTCAGGTAGGTACTTCCCTCACCATCTTTCTGTGAAGCTCACCCCTACTCTGCCGAGACTGGGGACAGGTGACAGTGTCTTGCTGGGGTGACATAAAACTGGCAAAGGCCTTGGAGAGCGTTCCCCTGCCAGTGCTGGACAAGCTGCCTGCTCGCCTACTCTCTCCCGCTACTTGGCCCACAGAAGCACGCCCTCTGCCGCTAGCTGTGTCAGATGGGAAAGGATTGTTTTCAGCTTGTGCACCAGGGCCTGTTGATATTATTCACTCTCATACTCCTTTCCTCTACAGGGATGAGAGTGGAAAGGTTCTGCTTGTACCGTGGGTCCAGGAGAGTGAACACCCAGTAATCGGTTGTTGAAAAAATTCTTCTAACGCGAGGGTCACGGGATAGGCAGCCTAACATGAAGTCTGCCATGTGCGCCAGAGTCCCAACACGCAAGAATTCCCTCTCCTCACTGGCCTGACTCTCCATTTCCTCCTCCTCCTCCTCAGCCCATACACGCTCAACAGTTAATAAGGACTGAGCACTGGTACCCCTCTTCTGTCTCGCCGACATTCTCCTCCTCTTCCTCCTCATCCCCCTCCTCCGATACACGCTGAGAAACAGACCAGAGGGTGCTCTGGCTATCAAGCGACGTATCGTCCTCCACCATCTCTTGTGACAAGCGCAAAGCTTCCGACTTCATGCTGAGCAGTGAATTTTTCAACAGGCAAAGCAGTGGGATGGTGAGGCTGATAATGGCGGCATCGCCACTGACCATCTGTGTTGACTCCCTCAAAGTTGGTCAACACCTGGCAGATATCAGACATCCATGTCCACTCCTCATTGTAGACTTGAAGAATCTGACTGACCTGATTACCAGTTCTGGTGGAAGTTGGACATCTGGCCGTCTACAATCGCTCTGCGCTTCTGGTAAACTCTGGATAACATGTTTAATGTCGAATTCCATCTTGTTGGGCACGTCGCACAACAGTCGGTGATGCGGGCAGTTGTAGGCGGCGCTGCGCTGCCCTGAGAGTGGCAGCATCTGTGGTCAACTTGTGGAAATGCGCACAGATGCGGAGCACCTTGGTGAGCAAATCAGACAGATTGGGCTATGTCTTGAGGAACCTGCTGAACTATGAGATCGAACACGTGGGCCAGGCATGGCATATGTGTGAGTCTGCCGAGTTGCAGAGCCGCCACCAGGTTACGCCCCTGTCACACACAACCATGCCTGGCTTGAGTTAAGCGGTGCCAGCCACAGATCGGTCTGCGCCGTGATGCCCGTAATAGTTCTTGGCAGTGTGCCTTTGTCACCTAAGCTCAGCATTTGAGCACCGCCTGCTGGCGCTAGCCACGGCACTGCTGCTGCGCCTAGAGCTACTGACCGTGAAGGCGCCGTGCCATGATGGTAATTCGGAGGAGGAGGTGGAGGAGGAGGAGGGCATAGTACGTCTGAGAGACCGTGACCGAGGTAGGCCCCGCAATCCTCGGTGTGGGCAGTACATGAGCGGCCCCAGGTCAGACTCTGTCCCAACCTCCACCAATTAACCCAGTGTGCCATCAGTGATATTTAGTATCCCTGCCCGGCAGCACTTGGTGGACCTTCTCAGAAACAGCGTTGTCAGGGCACGGATGATGTTCTGTGACACGTGCTGGTGTAGGGCTGGAACGGCACATCGGGAAAAATAGTGGCGGGGTGGGGACTGAATACCGAGGGGCAGCCACCGCCATGAGGTGCGAAAGGCCTCGTCTCTACCAGCCTATAGGGCAGCATCTCCAGGCTTAGCAATTTGGAGATGTGACGTTGAGGGCTTGGGCATGTGGGTGGGTGGAACTATATTTCCTCTTGCACTCCAGCGTCTGCTGTAAAGACAGCTGAACGCTGCGCTGGACACATTGGTGGACGCTGTGGAGGATCGTGGAGGCAAAGTATGGTTTTCCGGCGGGAGGCGCTCGTGCCGGGTCCTGGGCAGGGGGTTGACTAGCAGAGGCAGCGAGTGACACAGGGGAAGGAGCAGTGGTGGGACCCGCAGGAGGCGGAACGGGCCTTGGTTCCATTGAGTGGGGTGTTTAGCACTCATATGCCTGCGCATGCTGGTGGTGGTTAGGCTAGTAGTGGTGGCACCCCTGCTGATCCTGGTGTGGCACAGGTTGCACACCACAGTCCGTCGGTCATCCTCACTTTCTTTAAAGAACCTCCAGACTTGCGAACATCTAGGCCTCACCACGGGAGCTTCACTACGTGAAACAGTTGCTGCTGATGCACCAGCTCTGGCCCTGCTTCTCCCTCTGCCCACACCACTGCCTCTTCCAACCTGTTCTGGTGCAGCACTCGCCTCCGCCTCAGAAGCACTGTCTTCACTCGGCTTATCAACCCAGCTTGGGTCAGTCACCTCGTCATCCTCTGATTCCTCAGTCTGCTCCCCCCTCGGACTTCCTGCCCTGACAACAACTTCACCACTGTCTGACAACCGTGTCTCCTCATCGTCCGACACCTCTTTACACACTTCTTCCACTAAGTCAACAATGTCATCACCCACAGACTGCGACAGTTGGAAAACTTGGGCATCGGAAAAGAGGTCAGCAGCAACCTGAGAAGTGGTTTGTGACTCTGGGAAGGGTCCAGAAAACATTCCTCAGAGTATGCCGGATCGCATCATCAAATTTTCCTGGGAGGGGGCAGACTGGGGGGAAGGAGGTTGAGGTGGAGAAGCCAGAGGAGTGCTCCCTTGGGTAACGTGGGTGGACTGCGTGGAAGACTGACTGGTGGACGAATTACTTGAAGCACTGTCCGCAATCCACGACATCAGCTGTTCGCACTGTTGTGGTTTCAACAGTCCTCTACCACGTGTCCCTGTAATGGAGACATGAAGCTAGGGAGTGTAGCTCTGCGAAGTTCCCCTGCTCCCTCAGGAGCAGGTACTGTCTCACCCTGCCCAGGACCACGGCCTCTGCCCCCTGCAGTAATTGAATGCCCACGCCCTTCGACCCTTAGCCCTGGGGTTCAACATTTTCTGTATATAAGTGTATTATATTTACCAAAAAATAAAAAATAAAAAATGGGCCTGCTGTACTGAACCTACAAATTTGTTCAATCTGAACAAGAAAATATATAGGTGGATAAGTTAGAGCTAAATTACGTATGTTATTACGTACTGTGCAGTATGGAGAAATTACACTGAAAAACTATTAGATTAGGCAGACTTGGCCCAGACAAATGTCGCACAGAGATTTTTGTAATGTAGCTGTATCAGTGACAGCAAAAGACCTTTTTTTAATTACGTGACGTACAGTATAGGTCACCTGGACAGAAAATACGGATTGTGGTTTGTATATAGGTGGAATAAGTTAGAGCTAAATTACGTATGTTATTACGTACCGTGCAGTATGGAGCAATTACACTGAAAACTATTAGATTAGGCAGACTTGGTCTGCTTAAGTGCAACCCAGACAAATGTCGCACAGAGATTTTTCTAATGTAGCTGTATCAGTGAGAGCAAAAGACCGTATTTTATTACGTGACGTACAGTATGGGTCACCTGGACAGAAAATACGGATTGTGGTTTTTGTGGTGACTGGCCAGCTGAACTGTGACACACAGAATGGTTCCACACAGCTGTATGAAATGGATTTTGTATCACAGAGCAAACAAAAGGATTTTGTTCTGTGACTTCCACTATCTGTCAGTTAGACAGAAAAAAATCTTCTGCAGACTGTGCCTATTTCAATGAAACACAAAAAAATTGTCCCACTTAGCTGTTTGAAATGGATGTGTGTCACTGAGAGCCAAAAAATAAACTTTTTCCAGTCTCCCTGCAAAATGCTGCAAATATGGCGTTAGCTGCACTACTAGTGCCAGCAAGCCCAGCCACAAGCAGATAAAAAAAGGGTCTTGTAGTCTTTTAGAATCACTCCTGCCTAACACAAATCTAGTAGAACACCTAACACTCTCCCTGTATCACACTGCAGATCTGTCCCTAACGGCATCCAGGCAGCGACTGAGCCGAGCACCGCGGGCAGTCACTAGTATATTCCAGGGTCACCTGATCAGGCCAGCCAACCCCTGCTATCGACATGTAAGGGCCCCACGTGATGCTGGGTGTACCGCAGAGTCTCCTGGCTTGTGATTGGCTGAGTTTATAGCCGCCAAAAATTCAAAAGTCGGGAGATTGCCATTTCCTCGAGCATGGCGAGATAACTCGTCCGAGTAGCGAGCACTTACGAGTACCCTAATACTCGAACGAGTATCAAGCTCGGACGAGTATGCTCGCTCATCTCTATTTGTCATGTATCTACTAATGCTATAAATAGATGACCGTCAATATCCTGGAAATATGGCTTGGTAATATAATGTTTGGTAGTTCTTAAATGGCTGTCATCATTTAACCAATGTATTCATATCCAAAATTTCACATGCACCTTTCTCAAACAACACACAAATGCAAAAACTGAAGCTTGTAGTTTAAAGGGAAAAGTGTCAAATTACCAATTGATGAAATCAATGTTTTTATGGTAAACATAAACATATGTAGAATTTATCTTTTTTTAATTTAATTTTTCATGTTACTATCTATATTTAAAAACTGTATATACAGTGCCTTGCGAAAAGTATTTTGGCCCCCTGGAACTTTCCAACCTTTTGCCACATTTCAGGCTTCAAATAAAAAGATATAACATTTTAAATTTTTGGTTAAGAATCAACAACAAGTGGGTCACAATTGTGAAGTGGAACGAAATTAATTGGATTCATTTAAACTTTTTTTGTAATAATAAAACTGAAAAGTGG